>CAEFZX010009290.1:0-61851 GCA_903066825.1 Alfaro cultratus
GGCTACCAGCTAGGCTACCAGCTAGGCTACCAGCTAGGCTACCAGCTAGGCTACCAGCTAGGCTACCAGCTAGGCTACCAGCTAGGCTAGCTGCCCATTCCTCCAGGTGTGTTAAAACTTGTTCCATCCTTCAAATTCATGCTGCAACAGTTACATTATTGAGACCTGCCATAGCAAAGCACAGCAGAGCATTGAAATGTAAAGTAAAAATCCGAAGCCAGTGCATTAACATTAGCACAAACATTGCTAATGTAGCTACTGCCCACATTAGCAGTAGCCTTTTCCCTAAAATAAGCTTTTTAGCTATTTTGGGAAGGAGGCAGGAATAAACCTACTAGTAAAAAAGGATGGGAGGAGCGAAGCAAAGTCTTATTATTTTTAAATGGGTTTAATTTGTTTTGTGCAGGTAAATTAGTGCAGGATTTTTAATATATAAGAATTATATTATCACCCTTGGTTTAATAAATAAATAAAATAAATAAATAAATAAATAAATAAATCTTGCCTTTTTTTCATGGCGCCTCCAGGACTCCTGGCCCCAGTACCATTTGCCCACAGGCTGGCCTGTATAATTGATTTGATTTACTTCAGATTTTTAAAAACAAGAAAACAGGAAATCAGTGGGACAGAGAAAAACATGTGCATACACAACCAAGAACAAATAATATGATTACCACTGCCATGGTGTTTGAAAAGGAGTAGGAAGAAGGGAACACTTATTTAATCCTACCTCTTATCTCAATTGAATGAAACTACTTACTGACTCAATAATAATGAAAAGATTGTAATCAAAGCCATGTTTTAATATTCATGTGTCTGTTCAATATATTGTGCTAAAGAGCCAACAAATAAATTATGTTACATAGACAAAATGGTTACAAACTAACTCTCATAGCTAGACACGAAAATCTAAAGATAATAACGACAATTTAAGTAACAACGGGACGCAAAGCATCAGAATAATTACCAGCTCCTTGCCAATGTACACCTATAAATTCTTCTTAATGTTATATAACAATAAATAAAATACAACAAAGAAAAAAAAACTGGTGCTAATAATAATAATAATAATAATACTATCATTAACTTTCATTTCCTCACATTTAGACACACCCAAAAAAGGTCGGCTTTTGTGACAAGATAAACGATATAACAGCTGCTTGAGGCACAACTCCAGCTTTAACCAGACTCCTAGACTTCCTCTGAATTGTATCCATAGCTGTCCACACTTCATTCAGTGTGTGTTCAGTTGGTGCAGTGAAGCTGTTAAGCTTCACTTAGGTTAAATGCAGAGGTCACATATGTGGCAAACACACTTCTTTCTTCTCAGTGGAGGTTTTATCAGAGTTTACTTTCAAGCATGAAAGCAGCCAAGCAACAGCAAGCTAAAAACCTCACTAATGTCATGTAACTAAGCTGATTATTTTAATTGCACTTTGGGATTTAAATGTGACTTTGGTCTTTAAATATTTGTTGAGTTATCTGTTCAAGTCACCTGAACCTTAGAGTCTCAATTTAAAAATACATTATAAACAGGTGAAGTTGTAGCGTTAAATTGCCTTTCTTTCTTCACAGGGTTCCAGCTTTTCTATAAAATTAAAAGAACATTTTAGAGGAGAGATGAAAATGATTGGTTATGATATTTGAATTGAATGCGTCATTCCTTGTATTTATTTAACAATAAAGCAAATTAAACAGTGGATTTTGTCACATCTTGTTAGTTCATCGGCCATCTTAAATTTTATTTTTAGTTTATTCACAGAAGTACCGTAATCATGCCGGATTTCGTCCTGTAACTGTTGAGTAGCCGGTTGAAAACCGTGTTATATGCTGACTTTAATTTTCAATCTAAGTAGCAACCAACAAAGAAAAAAAAACTGAACTGGGATAAAACCCCCAGTTTTAATCCTGAGTTTAAAAAATAATCTTCTCTGCCATTTTGCCATAAACAAAACATTATAATCTCAAAAGTGTGATTCTCTGTAGCAACAGGCTACAAAGTGTGTTCTTGGGTTTAGATATTTATAGTGCATAAGTTCTGCAAATTAATGAATAAATAATTGTCTTTCCTACTTTGTTAATTAGAGTTAAAATGGATTTGGATGATAGAAGTTTGTTTGTTTAGATCCTCGTTGCAGGACTCCCATGTGAAATCACACGTGAATTGAAAATCTCACGGGATCAGCAGAAGCTGAAGTTCACAGAGGTATTCAGCGCTCTTTGTGCTCTGATGTCACAGTAACTGCGTTTCAGTTACAAATGAACATAAAACTTGGTTCATATTCCATTAATGTCAGTAAAAGACAATTTCACAATTGTGGTGTTTCCATTTTATGAGAAATGCAAATAAATCATTGCCATAAAGCATTGCCTCAGCTTAAAATCTTGTTGCCACAACTTTATAACTCCTGGGAACAACTTATTTAATTTGTGGTAATGACTTAATTATAACAAGTCGTGGCTTTTTTCCCCCCATGTCACCATAGAAACACAATCAAACTCAAACATGAATAACTTTGACCACGCAAGAAGACATTAAAGAACGTGCTGCGCCCATCATCACGTGACTCTTGTGATGCAGAAAAAACAAAAAACGTTTCCATTGAAAACCCCCTCATCCAAAAACTTTTTATCGAAAAACGTGTATTTTTCAACGTTGTCATATTTCCATCAAGCAAATGTATTTTTCATAATTCCAATCTGCGTAACTTTAAGGTCAATGGTAACGTAGCTAGTGTGGCCTTTAATGCTCATTGTTCTGCTGAACTGAAGAACATTTTTGAGAAAGGAAATGATAAAACTTCTCCAATCAAGCCAGTAAGTCCTGCTGAGGTCATTTCTCTGTGCCTGGTTAAACGTCTGTGTTGTTTCAAGTGGGATGCCAATCAAATGAAACCGTGAGCACAGAAAGGTTCTGACAGCTTGATAATTTCAGTACAGTGTTCAGTGTTTTTTTCTCTCTCTCTTTTTTTTTTTTTGCCTGACTGCCCTGCAAATCAGAAGAGTAAAAATTAAAAGAGAAAACACAGAACCCGATGTAAATCTAACACCGGGGAAGATGGGTATTCACATTTTTTGCAAGTGGATAGCGATCAATATTTAAGTAGAGCCCCAAAAGGGAGAGAATGAAAAGAAGAGATAACCAAAAAAACTCAAATTAAGCTCATCCTGTTTCTCAGCTGACCAAAAGTCTAAGCCTTAAAAAAAGTTCCAATCTGTGCAAAAGCAAAATGGTTTTCTGCCTTTGAACGCGAGACAAAAGCCTCTTGCACTAGCTGTGTTTACATTGACTGAATAACTGCACAATTTGACATTTTAAAACTAAATTTATATAATGGAGACACTGCAATTTTGAAAAAAACTCTTGTTCAATAACACGTTTTGGCACTTTTTTTTTTTTTTTTGGTTTGTTTCCCACAACTGCTATGGAAACACTTCATTCACGTTACATAACTCACAGGATCAAAGTCAAACCATGAAGAAGAAGACGACAGGAAGTACTCCTCCTCCAAATTAAACTCCTTTCCGTACTATGACTTAAAGAACAAAGAACATCATACAGAAGCTCTCTGCCTGAGAGCTTCTGCACCAGGACACCGGGTAATTTGTATTTGTAAAGTCAATCTAATTTTGCCTTTTTTTTCCTGCACTTATAAAAAGCTGCTTTCACACCTTATCTGTTTTACCTGGCTGAGTGACAGGAAACAGGGATCCAATAAGAGAGCCGTCATTTGAAACTATGAAAAGGATTACGGAAACTCCTTCAAGGGTCAAAGGACAGATTTTGTTTTCATTGGGTGCAATGAAAACACCTAATGAACAACATCAGGAATTAATATATCAAATGGAGAGTTCAGGCTGTCAGGCTGCGATGATTTATTGAACAAAGGATTTTAAATATGGAAGGAAAGAGGACTGGCACAGAGAGGCTGAGATAGAAGTAGATGAACTGCTGTGGCGACCCCTAAAGGGAGCTTCTGAGAAAAAAGAAAAAAAGATTTTCACTTCAGAGTGATGCAAGGCAGAGACTAAATTAGATTTATCAGTTCTGAGGCTACGGGCGCTGAAGTGATCCAAACAGAAATTCTGAGCAGTGGAGATTTTCAAATTGCGTCGCGCGCCTTCGGGAAGGCTGCGTTGAGGACGAGGAGCGGCCGCGCTCCCTGGCTGTCCCCTCAGGGAGCCAACGAGCGCTCGGCCAGGTTGGATGAGGATTCGCCCAAAGCCCTGTTAAGAAAAAGAAGGAACTGCTGTCCTTGAGACATGCACATGTCTGCGAAGGCATGAGGACGAAGACAGAGACGCAGACGCACAACGCACACACTCAAAGTTAAGCAGCCTATCACCTCACAGCACAAGTGACTCCAGACAAAGGCCATCAAAAAGAGGTCAGAGAAGACGACACTTTTCTAAAAACCTTGTCTTTTGTGAAAATGTTTCATAGTGAGATTAATAAAAAAAATAAAAAAAATTTCTAATGTGAAATAATTTACTTCTACAATTTTCAGCTAAATTCCTTACAGATGCATCAAAGCAAATGAAAATATCAGTAAAACATTTCTTTCTTTATTTCAGCCATTCAGCTGAAAATAAAAAATTGAAGCTCACATATATAGATCAATTACAAAGTGATATATCTCAAATATTTAATTCTCCTTTTTTCATGGCTTACAGTGTAAAATTCTGTTTCTCTGATAACTATGACAGGGATGCAAAGTTATTTTAACTAATATTGAAGACATGTTAGCCCAGAAATGTTTTATTGTAACAACACTTTCCTAAAATAATATACTTTTTTTTTTTTTTGGTCAAAATCACTTTTGGCAAAAAACTAAAATACTTTTTTGCCGAAAGTGATTTTGGCAAAGAACAAAAAAATTGGCCACCTCTTTTAAAAGATGTTTTAGGCAATAAATAAATAAATAAATGGGAAAGCAAAGGGAGAAAGGTGGGGAGAAGATTTAGAGGGAAAGAGGAGATAAGAGTAGAGGGCAGATAGAATACAAGACAAGAAGTCCGCTTCTAAAAAAAGGAACAAACAATAGCAACAAACAAAGAATCTATGAAATATTGTTAAAAGGAAGATGAGGGACACCAGAGCCAACATTACAATAATCCATAACACCTCAGCAGTGCCTTCATGATGCATTCATGAAAAAGAAAGCCAACATTTTTATATATATAAAAAAAGGATTTTTTTCAAAATATTTCAGATAAACTGAATTTTGTTTTGTTTTTCTTATGAGCAATAATCATCTTACAAATAAATCCTTTGAAACATGTCAATCTGTGCAATGAGTCTCTGTTTTTAGTTATGAGTTTCACTTTTAAGTTCAATTAGTGGAAACAATGAAATACCTTCTTAATGATATTCTTCTCTCTTTAGGACTACACCAAACTTGCTAATGCGGCGCAGCGTTAGATCGACTCATTTGCAGCTGCTGTCCGTCAGCAGATAAATCAATGAGACACAGGCTTACATGCACAAACATGGAAATCCAGAGTCTCAAGCCAAAGTGTCGATGTGCAGCAGAGTTACAGCAGCCATTAGGTTTTTACATGAAGTGCTCCTTGCTTATTGGTTTTTTCTGTTGCAGCGACTGATACGGCCCATTTGTCACCATAATCAGTGTTTACGGTTAGCGTGGAAGCTGTGAAATCCCGCTGCAGATCCTCTGCTTGAGAAATAAAAACGCCTCCGCCAGACGAGTTGTTTGCAACTAAATGCTAGGACGAGTGAAACATAAAAAACAGCAACATGAGCCGAGTCCCTTTGATAACAAGGAGGGCAGTTTGTCACCTCGGAACATCATGCACTCAATAAAACATGCGATCGTCGACAGATGTTACGCTGAGGAGCTAAGAACTTCCGAATCTGTAAAAAGATGTCTTGAAGTTTGTTTACTCACTTGGAATTCAGAGATAAGTAAAAAAAATAAATAAAAAACTTGCTCAAGTCTTGCTGTGTTTGCCGGCGTGAACGTGCAGATAAGAAGTTTCTTAAGAGAATCCCAGTCAAGCTGTCCCAATGAAATGCAGCTTTTAGTCATGAAGGCTCTCCAATAAAGAAGCACCGCTGACGGGCTGAACTGTGAACTTTGTGTTGCTCTTTTGGAACAACACCGAATCCAAGAGTTGCAGTTCTGTTCTTATAAAAACACCTGCTACACACAGAGCCAGCCCAAGGCAATGCAAGTCAACTGGCTGCTTGGAGACTCCAAGAGCATCAAGATAGAATAACAAAAAAAAAAACAGATATATATATTCAAAATTACATTGAATAATACAAATTAAATGCTACTCTATATGGACAAACAATTTCTAGATTATTTTTGTAGTTGTTACAAAAATACTAGGTTCATTTCTTCCTGCTATTGGCTGCTGCTACTGCTGGGAAAATGTAAGATTTCAAACTGGCTAACTTGTTTACTGTAAATTTAATGTATATAAGCTGATCATTTCAAATAGTTAAAATAATATAGCACATTTAAATACCACTTGAATTTCAAAATCCACTTTTTTTGTTTGCTATTCCTGTAAGGTTGAAATCAGCCATTACAACTCTGGTGTGATGTAAGCTAATTACAAATGGCACTAATGATATTAAGTATGTTACACACACAGGAATGATGATGCATCTGGTGTTGACATGTTGGTGTCAGGGGCCCCAAATGAAAATCTGCTCAGAGCCCAAAAAGGCCTGAACCGGCCTACAGAACTACAGACCAGGTATCCACTGCTTTTACAACATGGATGTCAGTCTAAACTGGAAACAAACAGGCATAATAAGAGCCTCAACACATCCAGCTAATGATCTCATGACAAATGGCTCTCCAACGTCATGAAATAACGTACCGACTTTTCCAGAACTATTTTGCCCAAGAGAATCAGCAAATCTTCATTATTGTAGATGTGCAAAACTGGTACACCTGAAAAACTGATGGTGTAATAATTTCAATGAAATACGATTCTGCAAGGCGTTGTTTCAGGGCGGGTTGGAGATAAATGGATGTTACACTTTTTAGTTTTTCATTTGAAAAGTTTGAAAACATTCGTTTTTAGTTCCTTCCACATCGCACTCATGCACTATTCTGTGTTGGTCTTGCAAAATCCCAGTCAAACCCATTCAAATTTGTGGTTGTGTTGTGAAAAAATGAGGAAAAATTGAAAGGATGTAAGTTGTAAGTTAAAACAGCTGTAGTGCTGTTTTAACTTTAATAATTTCACAATATGCTTTTCGTTTACAAAGATTCCCGCTAGTGCTGCTAAAAAAATTTAATATTGCATAAAAGTGCAATATTTTTTGCCTGTCAAGTGAGAATATTACTATTCATCACACTTAGAGTAAGATGTATCAGTCTTTTATTTGTTGTCGTTCTAATGATTATGGCTTGCAGGTAAAGAAAACCCAAAATTCACTGTCTCAGAAAATTACAATATCACTTTACACTACCAAGTATTTCTGGTCTAGTTTCTGGTGCAAATACTCTTGAACTAAGACAAACTGACTAACAAGTACCAATATAGGAGATCAATTAGTCAATAATTCCTTAATGTTGATGAAAAAGTTGTAGTTCCATTGGCAGATTATGTCACAACATGGGGAAAAGACTTGTTAAAAGTGAAATCATCTACCAATGGAACAAATACTTTTTAAAATTAATATTAAGGAATTATTCACTTAAAACAAGCTCCTACACTGTAAAAACACAAAATCTTACCAAGTATTTTGGTCTAGTTTTTCCAGTGCAAAAATCTTAGTACAGATGAAATAAGACAAAACTAACTTTTTAAGTTAATTCTAATTTTCTGAGAAACTAAATTTTGGGTTTTGGGATATGTCTATGTGTGACAATTCTAGATAAAATATGTGAGTTTCACTATCTGAGATGAGTGAGAAGAAATGCTGCACTTTTACACAATATATATTTTTTTTTAGATGTACTAGTTTAAAGTTATCTTTAAAATCTTTGAAAAGGGCTGGCTTTACAAAAACTCACTGTGATGATAACAACACAGCCAACAGGCATATGATAGAAATAGCTAGGCCAGGATATCAGTGTCTGGACACGGCCAAAATCAAATGGAATAAAGATTAACCTCATAAGAGCAAATAAGGAAATTCTCAGACAAATACAACTTAAATGTGGTTTATTAAGTGTAATATCTCTGCCTTCAAAGACTTTGCTAGTTAGTGATTTGATTAGTGATAATCAGATTGATCTGTTTTGTCTCATGGAATGCAGCAAAAGGATTACTTTGGTACAAAGGAGTAGCCACCATTTTTCATTCAAATTTAATAATTAATCCCACAGCTATTAATAGCTACACTTCTTTTGAACATTTATAGTTTTCCTTGATCTTGTTGAAAAGCACAACGAAAAACCCACTTTTGTTTGTTGTCCTGCGTTGTCGAAAAGAGCCTTATCGCCAGATCTCTGATTTATTTATTTTTTTATCAGATTTGTTTGTGTAGGACTTTAAACTATATGAAGAAATCCAAAAATACAATTAAGGAGAAGGTCTAACAGGAAGAAAGTGAGTTCCAGTTTTGTATGCAGTACCAGCTGGATTTTCTACTCGGGCGACCACGTCCGGCTCAACCCAGGGCTGATCCCCAGAGAGGCCGTGATTGATTTTTTTTTAATCTTCACCTTTTTCTGCTTGAATTTCACCCTCAACTTTTCCTCCCCGCTTTACTGGATATTTTATTTGCCCCGAGGAACACAAACGATATAGAAATAGCCGAGGCTTTACTGTATTCTCTTCCAGCCGGTCATTAAGTATTGACACCGTCACTGTGTGTGAACTTTAATTTACTTTTATGTTTCTCCCCTAAGTTTTTCCAAGATTCCGTCACAAGTTGTTCACTTTCTCTCTGTGAATTCCTTCGATCACTGACAATATCTACTGTCTTCTGCTTTTTAGAGGTTGCAGTGATTATGAAAATATAATCTCTCAATGATAGATTGGAGATACTAACGACTGCTGCTGCAAAACGCTACAAAAATCCTTCAACATTTTGTTCCATTTCTACCCAAACCTTCATTGTATTTTGGGGGGATTTTTATGTAATAAACCAACAGAAAGTGTTGGAACATAGTATTTGGTTTTCAATGTTTTTATAGTTACATCATTTGGAACGTGGCATTTTTAGGTATTCACTTTTCACACCAAAATAAAATTCACTGCAACTATACTTTCTTTCAGAAGTAGTCGAGCTAAAAAATTAATAAAAAGTTGAATCTCATCATAAATTAGCTGTCTTATGATGGCCTTGGAGGGTTTTTTTTTTAATAGAAAATTAGCGAGAAAACAATATCTTCAAGACCAAAAATCCCTCTGGAACTCATCTAGCGCACGTTATGAAGTCTTGGATTTTGAAAAGTTTTGCGTGTCGGGTGCTGCACGTTTTCAGACTTTGAGCGTTTGTATGCAAGAGCTTGAAAACCGCCATCATACTCGGTTTTCAAGTGCAGCTTGAAAACAGCTGGTGCAGCTCATTCCCACGGGGAATGAGCTGCACCACATTCAGGGTGATTGACAGCGCTGAGACCCTCCTCCTGGCTCTGATTGGTCGCTTCTAGTTAGCACTGGGAGAAGGTAGAGGAGATTGATTTTTTTCACAGATTGTCTTTTTCATACCAAACTGTTGTGACATATAGTGACAGTTTCAACAAATATGTAAATATATGTTTTATAAAAGTTAGATACTGCAGGTTAGGGTGTAAACACAGTTTTATTCAGATCTATAGGTTGGTTTGGTTAGCTTTTATTGGCTAGCTGTATATTCCATACGTAGTGCTCAGACACCAACATGACCACGAACACATACTACAGTTATTATGTATGGGGTTTGATTCTTCCTAGGGGGATGACAGACTATTCTCAACCATCTTTGATCTGAATTGCTGCTCCCTCAACCTCCCATCGTCACACACGCACACACATGCGCACGCTCACATTATCCCTTTGAACCATGGCCAAGTCTGTGGCTTCAGAGCGTCCAAACTGGAAACAAGATGGAGCAAGTCCACTCAGAAAACTGTATCAACTCTCCTGGTGAGATTTGTACAAGCACAGAGAAGACAGAGACAGAAGTTAGCACAATAAGAAGCCAGTTTCTCCCACTGGGAGCCTTTGGTGAAGGGTGATGGTAAATGGAGCCAAGTACACATTTTACTCAAACTTGCATGTATGGAGGAGTTGCGTCTGTGTGCAGAGCACTACAAGCGTCTGCACACTTTTCATTCGTGAATCTGCATGCGACTGTTGAATAGGCTTCTTGTCATTGACCTAAAAACAGTGTGAAAGCTGCCAGTGTCGCTTAAATCCTCTTTTCTTCTCCGTCCGTCAGTCCCCCCCTCCCCAGCCCTCGACTCTGTCTTCCAGTCAGCACACACACACTGACACACACACTCATCTTTGTGTCTGTGCGTGAGCCTTCCCAAGCACATGTTGCTGGCGTCTATTTAAACATCATACAGACTCGCAAATGGCGTTCCTGCCAACAGAGATGAGACCAGGCAGGCTACAAAGAGGCTAACTATCCCACTCTTTCGTTTTCCCACTGTCCTTCTTCAGACCCACTTTATACTTTGAGGCACCCATGGGATATCATTAGTGTTGTTACTACACTGAGATTAATGAGTTCACATACGTGACTGCGTGTGTGGGTGTGTGTTACGGAGGTGGTGAGATGCTGGATGTCCAATCCCACCCTCAAGGATTGGACTTAATTACAGAGTAATTATAAATACTGCCTTTAGAACATTTCAAGTAAAACATTTTTTTTTCTGAAAAACTACTTCCTTCTGTCCTCTATCAGACTGCACATGCACATTTGATGCATTTGTTTAGGTTTTTTTTTCTTTACGTAAAGATACCAAGGTAAATTAAAATTCTTATTCTCTTTTGTAGCAGCAGAGAGACGTCACATCAACAGATCTCTCCTCAGGCCTGAGTATTAACAATAATTAAAGCTGCTGCTGCTTTCATGTTTTCTTTCTCGTCTAAGCTAGTTAGTCCACCAGTGGGCTTTCATTAGATATCAGGAAAGTTATTTTAAAATCACACCTTCTCTCTATGCTCACATAGACAATTGTAATTAAAGGAATAATATTATCTAAACTATTTTTTTTAGCTTTACATCAGGTTACAATGTTATCTTCTCATCAAAAACATACCTGGAGTGTCGCCTTGATTCTTTCATGCATGTTTGAGAAATCCTTTAATCTCCCGTGGCAACCGTTCAGCTGTACAAAACACCTGGAGAGACTGAAGTTTCTGAGCTTCAGCCTCACAGAACACCCCTCTGCCTGTGACTCCCCCACTCAGCTCCTTCAGACTAGCCAGCAGCAATCAGCAAACACCTGGTGGGTCTGCTGAGCTCATTATAGGAGCTGCTTCTCACAGCAACGCAGGTAAAAACATTGCTAAAGGGTTAATAGAGGAGCCATGTTGTGATGACTTCCTGAAGGTGGAGTTTCAGAAAGAGCAGGAGTTTCTTAAAGAGACAGAGACCCAATTTCAAGGCGTTAGATTACTAAGTCAAATTTTTTGATATATACAGGATTTTTATAATAACTGAAGGTAACTTGACTGTGCTATAAAATGGCAGTTATGTGGCTAGAAAAACCATAATACTGACCCTTTAAAATAAATATATTTCCTGTTGGCAAATTTATTATCTTGTTTTAATATTCATCAGTGAGACAGTTAGTATCCTTGTACACACAAAAAGAGTGAATCTACTTTCTTAGTTTAGATTTTTGATACAGAAGAAAGTCATATTTGCAGGGCTGACAGTGGAAACAAAATCCAGAGCCTAAACTTTTTTTCCATGCTGAGGAGGGGGGCATGATGTTCCACTAGTGAGAGCAAGACATGTCATCTGATAATAGACGTAAATATTTCCTGTGAACAGTTGAATCTGGTGAACTGTTGGTGTTTCAGACTATATATCTCTGTTGCTATAATCCTACTGATGTCTACAATGTGACACCTGTTGTCAAACCTCTGCAAAACAAATTTCTGGAGTTGAAATCTGTTGAACTCTCAGTTTTAGTGTTTATGTTTACGGTTATTTCTTTGAGACCCTAATTACTTTCGCGATCGAAAACAGTTCACCAGATTTCCTACAGACGTGAGTTTGACATTCCCAGCAGCTGCGCGGTGACATGGGTGAAAAGGAAAAACCAACAATTCATGATTGACTTCCTTTTCCGCTCCATCCTCCTCTGCTCTCCCGGTGTCATTCATCTGTAACTCTCCATCTGTCGCCGTTCCTCTCTGCCTGGCTGTCTGTTGGTCTGTCTGCCAGCTTTGTCAACGTGTCAGTCTGTTTCTGCTGGTCTCCTCTGGCAAGACAGTTCTGACTGCAGGATTGTGAATGTTGGCAAATGTTTGCCCGCATGTTGCACTCAGAAAGGCAAAAATATGGAAACGGCATATAATCACCAGCCTGATTTCGCCTCACTCTGCCGTAACTGCATATCTTTGTCTCACTCAGTAGGCAGAAAACATGGGATAAGAAACATGGACTCTTCTGAAGGGTTTCGGTATTTTCAGGGTTTTTGACTGAATTCTGATCCAGCTACCAAAGACACTCGTCTCTACTTTTGGATTAATTCTCATCTGTCTTGTACCTCATCTTCACTTTCATGGAGACTATGTTCATGTATTCTTTTTTCCCCATATTCCAAAAAGCCAAAACATGCTTAACATACTTTGGGTCTCAATATATAACAAACAAACAAACAAACTGTAAACTTTAAATTGGTGGGTTTTTAAAAAAAAGAAAAATAAAATATTATTTTTTTTTTATGTTCGATTCTGTTTCTCAAAGTTGAGGTGTACTTAGCATGGAAATGAAAGACATCTCCATTCTTTGTAAGTGGGACAAATTGGCATTTTAAGTGAAATATTATGTCGAAGTGGCAATAAATACAGTAAAAATATAAACAGAAGCACTGGATATAAGATTTTTCCACAACTCTTTGTTCTTTTACCTCACAGGGCATAGTTTTACAATCAAAATTCATAATGAGACTTTACACAAAACAGGAATTATATTGGATTAAATTAATTAGTCTTTTGATTACTGTTGAAAAAGAAGAATGTTGACTGGTGGATGTTTTACCAGAACTAGGTATTAGGTTGAGATGGTGTATCACAGACTCACAAAATTAACAAAATGACTCATTTCACTGTATTTAACTTAGCTGGCAAATATCACATGTGGCTATTGGGCTTTTACACCAGGCATGATTTTCCAAAGTGAAAAAAAAACAAAAATGTTTTTGACTTGTTCACCACATTCTTATGGAAAAATGTTTGTGTCTGAAATTTTTGTAACGTGATTTTGTAAGATGGTGGTAATTCTCAGACATCCGATTAAGCTTCTCAAAATCATGTGGTTTATATTCCTAAATGGATGGCTATTTTAAAGTTGACAGCAATAATGGTCCCTCACTAACCTCTGTTGTGTAGCTTTGCTAATCTGACTAGCGTACCTGTGATGGATGGGGATCCAGGTGCTTCATCCATTTTCACTAAGTATGTGTCCAGCTGTTTCTTCTGGAAGCCTTCCCAGGCAGTTTCTGTAAAAAATCATCCGGTGTGTCAGTTTAATGACTTCCTGCTTTCATTTTTTTTTATTTACCTTAGTTGCACTATTTACCTGCATTCTGTTGGTGAAAAGAGCAAAAACCTTCAACTTTATCTGATAAAATTGAGCCTATATATCAGAAATTTTCACTATGTTACCTCCTGAGTACCATAGAAGCATTTTACATTCACAGAACAAAACCTCCCTAAGTGATCTAGTGTTTAACCTCCTTAAATGCCTACAAAATAAAGACCCTGTTTAAGACGAGCATTAGTCCCTGCTGCCTAACATTCAAATCGACAATCAATCTCTGAACTTCAGTTCTTGCTGCTCAATATGCAAGAACCAAATGTCTCCAAAGAGTTTACCAAACGTGCCACTTAAACCCTCTGTTGTGGGTTGCTTCAGTCGGCTTGCATTAGTTTTCTTCCATTGGCAGATCATTAGCTCTACAGCAGTCAGTCAATCATTTCAAGACACGTTTTCCAGGCAAGCGTTTTTTTTTTATTTTTATAAAGCATGTCACCAGCATCTCTTTTTTTATAGCACAGCATGAGACATAGCACAATTTGTCAATGTTAAGCATGATTTCTCAAAATGTATGACTTCACCACACTGAGACTGTAAAAGAATCATATGTAGGAAAACTTTCTTCTGTATCAGAAATCTAAACTAAAACGTAGATTCACTCTTTTTGTGTGTACAAGGATACAAACTCTCTAACTGATGAATATCGAAATAAAATAATAAATTTTCCAATAGGAAACACATTAATTTTAATGGGGCAGTATTATGGTATTTCCAGTCACATAATTTTTAGAGCACAATCAAATAACTATGTGACCTTCAGTTGTTATAAAAATCCCGTGTGTATCAAATATGACTGAAAAGAAATTTTACTTAGTAATTCAATGCCTTGAAATTGGGTTTCTGTCTCTTTAAGAACAAAGAAACAACTCTTTCTGAAACGCCGCCTTCTTTAAGTCATCAATCTATTAACCCTTTAACAACATTTTTACCAGTATTGCACTGAGAAATACAGTAGCTCATATGATCTCAGAAGATGTGCAGTTTTACCAGGTGTTTGCTAATTGCAGCTGGCTAGTCTGAAGGAGCTGAGTGGAGGAGTCACAGTGGAACAGTGTTCTGTGAGGCGGAAGCTTGGAAGCTGCAGCTCTGAGGAGGAGCTTTGCATCGAAGGCGGAGCTACGTCCACCCAGGCGTTTTGTACAGCTGACTGGTTGCCACAGGAGATTAAATGATTTCTCAAACATGAAATTCTCGAGGCAACTCTCCGGGTATGTTATTGATGAGGGAATAACATTATAACATAAAGTAAAGCTTACAAAATTCTATTTTCCATAATACTACCTCTTTAATGTTTATTTCTCTTCCTGTAATACAAATATGTTGACTTAATTTCAGTACTACAGGTTTATTTAAAACTTTCTTCAAGATATAACGGTTTTTTAAGAACCGTTTCTTTCCTGCTCTCATCAGCTGTGAGGAATTTGAACACAGACTGGGTGTTCAAGTTAGGTGACCAGATGGTAGCTTTTTATGGTCTGAGATTTCGAATAGAGATGCTGTGTCACATGAATAACTAGCATGACATACTTCAACAGCTGTGATTGGTCCAGATGATTTGTGTTTACAGACCGAACAGCTCGGCTCAATGTAATTCTCCTGGGGAACACGAACAGCTAACAGGCTGTAATAGTCACATTAGCTCATAGTTATGACACATTTTCTCCTCTTTTTTTGTTACATTTTTTGTGCGGTGGAAGCTACAGTTATAGATGTTGCTGTCAACATCTACAGAATAAACCAGAATCAGAACTGAAGCAGTATCAGAAATCAACCTTATGTCTATGTGAGACAATTAAATCAAAGACCAGAATGAGTTAATGTTTGAAATTATTACTATTATTATTGTGTTTGTCATTTAAAAGTGGCTTATTATGCTTCGTTGTACAGGTTAGGATAGGTTTATTGGCTATATAAACCATGTTCATTACATTTTTTACATCTTTCTTAAATAATTTTGAAGTCTACTCATTTCTGCCTATTTTCAGTTTCGTTTTCGGGCCTCTTGTCACTTTAAATCCAAATAAGCTGCTCCTGGCCACGCCCCCAAGCTCACCGTTTACACACTTGCATATGGAAATGGCTGCTAACGGATGTGCTATTATACAGCTATGCATCTTTGAAAATCAGAAGTGGGGCCTCCTGCACAATTAAAAGAATACAGCAAGCGATTTCTGTAAGGTAAGTCGACAACAGAGCACTTTTCCAGCAACCATTGTACAGAGCATACAGTGGTAAAACCAAATGTGTGCTGGAGCTCCACTTGCTACGTCACAGCACAGTGTGACTCAACAATTAGTGAGGTTTTTGAAATGGCTCATTTCTCAAACATCAGAAGACATTTAGAAGCAGTAAAGACTTAAACTGAAGTATAAAATCTTTTATAAAGTGAATTTTGTATAATAAGTCCCCTTTAAGAGACTTACTAGCAGCACACTGAAATGTATTGACAACATCATCACTACTTTCAGAAACATAAGTCCCAGAGGACATCACAGGCCAGATCAGATACAGTGTATGCAGAGTCTTTCATGTGTGATTCGCAGACAGGTCTGTTATTCTGGTTAACATGTTATGACTTTACTATAACATGCTCTCTACACAGACAGAGTAAAGTATTTAATGTGAACTGATACGGTCTCTTTTTTTATGTTTTCTACTTTTTTAAATCTGACCTTATCAACCTCTCATGCTCCAAATTTCTAACTACACAGTCATGTAGTTAGAAACATGACTGTGTTACAGTCATGAATTATAAAGACTGCTCACGCCACTGAAAGCCAGTGTTAATTTAGGACAACTGAATTTTTATAAACATATCGCTCCTCCTAATGCTGTTTACTGCATCATGTGCCTAATGTCATACGACATTAAGTTTAGTTATGGACTTAAACATTGCTTAGAGCTTCCACATAGCTGATAATGGAAGATAGGGAAGCAAACTCTCCCAACATTTGTAACCCCATTCAATGTACATGAGATACCTATTCACCTAATTCATTTCTTTAGCTACACAGTACTGTTCTGTGTGTTGTAGATGTTTCCATGCGTCTCCACACCTGTTCATCAACTTATGTTCTTTCTAAGCAGTCAAACAATAATTACAAGTGTGATGGAACTGGGATACAGCCACATAGTACCATTTTATAGCACAATCAAGAAGTACGTTGCCTTCAGTTGCTATAAAAATACTGGATATATCAAATATAGCTTAAAAGAAATTAGACTGCCTTGAAATTGGGCCTTTGTCTTTTTAAGAAACTCCTGCTGTTTCTGAAGCTCTGCCTTCAGAAAGTCAGAGTTTCCTCTGTTAACCCAACAACAACTAGAAACAACCAATCAGAGGCAGGAGAGTGTGTACAATGCTCCCTCCTTATCTCTCACCCTGTTACTCTCTGCTAAGCAGCAGCTCTTCCCCATCAGTAGAGCCTGACATGAATGCTAACGCTAGTTAGCATGGTCGCCATTTACCATTACAGCTTCCCTGTAATGGTAAATTGTTTTTCTATCATTAGCACATGTAGTAGCAAATACATGATGTGATTGACAGCGCTAAGACATTCCTCCTGGCTCTGATTGGTTGTTTTTGACCGGGAGCTGTTTGTTTCCAACAGAAGCACAGGGAGGAGGTGGAGGAGACTGATATTTTCACATTTTTTCTGTCATGACATGGTGATAGTTTAAACAAATATGTAACAAAAATAATAATAATTCTTTTAACTAAATTTACGCTCCAGATTTAACAGCAGGGGTCCTAACGACAAAGTTGTTTTATTTCCAATCATTTTCAATGTTAGATTATGACACAGTCATAAACGATTTATTTTACGACTTTTTACACACCCCTACCAGGGAGTGCCAACAGTGTCTGTATTTGATGTGTGTGTTTGCCTGCAAAAGTTAATCTGACCACATAATGCTGGCAGGACATTACATCGCCCTATAGTGCATTTAGGCAAGCAGCCAGCATCAAACAGCGCCGAATGCTCAATCTGGCTGGTTTTCTGACTTAATACAGGAGGGGGAAAAATAATAATAATAAAACACACCAATCACTCTTGAAAAATTACAGCAAGACTATTTCCCAGCCGCGTGCCTATTTCACTCTCCCAAGGAACTCCCACTCGCCTGGATTTCATACGATTTCATCAAAAAGTTTCCCCGGATTGACTTTGAAGGGAGGGGGAGGGAGGGAGGCTCTATCTCGCTCTCCACACGGAGAACAAGCACCATCTCACTGCTTCAAGTGCGGCGCAAAGCCTCCTCTCCTCCGCCGGAACAGCTGGCTGTTGTTCGCTTCAGTTCAGAGGAAAAAGCGGCGGGCTGGAGGTGATTGAAGCGCGAGCGCTATAGGAAGAATAGAGGCGGAGAGAGAAAGAAAGAAAGAGAAAGAGAGAGAGAGAGAAACTGAATTCCAGCGAATTAATCACCGTCTGTTCCTGTGCGAGAGGGAGATAGAGTCAAAGCAGTCAAACAGAGGAGAGAGGGATGGAAAGGAGAGGAGGAGGAAGAGGAGGGGAAGTGGTGCCTGACGCAGTGTGAGAAGCAGAAACTGAGAGGAGAGAGACGAAGAAGCGGTGGGGTGGGGGAGAGAGAGAGAGAGAGAGAGGGAGGCAGAGCGGCATCATATCAGACGCTGCTTTGCATCCGAAAAAATCTCAATCACCTCGTCAGGAGCCGGCGGAGCCTCTTCCCGGTCACAGCTGCTCTCAGAGACACACAGGACGCGAGCCGGAGGGTGAAACAGTCCAGTAACAGAGAAACAACAACAGCAAGAGAACACGGCACGTACACAACACCGCCAGAGGCAGCGCGCGCGGACCCGCCGTGCTGGAGGAGCGCCGTCTCCCCGCGTGCTGGCACATCTGGATCCAGATCAGGTTAGACTCGCATCATTTTTTGTTTTTGTTTTTTAAAGCAAACCCCATTAACCGTCAGCATCATCTGCATAGAGAGCGTTTTGGTTCATGTATGTTGTCCGCTTTTTGAGGAGGACCGGAACCGCATGGCGCATGGGCAACTTTGAAATATGTCAACATCTAGATGGCGTTCCTGCGGTTCTGAAATCAGCCTATTGCTCTCTGTTTTAGTGCGTGTGCGTGTGCGCATATTGGTGACGAATGGAAGGAATTCAATGATTGGCTCGATCATCTTATCTCCAAGCCCTTGTGCGCGCTGATAATGGGGATTGGTGAGGGGAGAGGAGGTGGGTGAAGGGGAGGGGGCGGGGGGGTGCAGATCCAGATTTAAATGACCATCTCTCTGTCTGAATGTGTACAATGGATTCAGTCTGAATTCTGCAAATTCAGCCAGAGTCTTATCTTTGGTATTTATTGATGAGTCTGACACTTGCCAGGTTTTGTGCACTAATGAGCCGGTCGCTTGGAATTAATCACGTCTTTGTCCCAGGACGGGCTGCAGTGCCGGAGTCCTGGAATCCGTGCTGCAGTCCGGGACGGGAGCAAAGGCATGAGGCTGAACTGTAGCTCTGAGCTGACGGATTTGAAGCATTTGGGTACTATAAACTTCAGTGCTTTCATCACACCTCAGTCAGTGCTCACAGGATACAAAATCTCATGAAGCAGCAACCTATCAGGTCCCAGTAGACCTCCTGCTGTTGTAACCCATTTAGATGTTTGGTTATGCTGTCCCATAAAGGTAAAGTTATTTTATTAAAATATATTAAAATATTATTTTTCAGCTTAAGGAAGCATAAAATAATGGTGACTGTACTATACCCCACCTGTTGCTGTGCACTGCCGGTCAGGGTTGGCAATATGGATTTAGAATTTTATCGCAATATTTTGCGGTACTATTGTGTTGGTACAGATAACGATTTAATAAAACTACTACTTATTTTTTTAGGCAATAAATAGTGTTTCAGGACAGTGACCTCATGGCCGAGCATTCGTACTTCCATAAACAAATATTGTTCTGGTATTTATTGATGCCCTCGCAAAACAAAAAGTGGAAGAAATAGCAAAACTAACATTTACAATCTGTCAGTTTTGTTTTAAATTAACATCAATAATTAAAATTTGTCATGACAATGACATATCAAAATTCTTATAGGTTTTTCATGCTAAATGATAAACGACACAATAAAAGCCCTAACTGCCAGACAGCTGTCCCGAATAAATAAATAAAATCTAAATTCTCTCTTTAGATGTTTACTGGAAGCCAGCGCGTAAACTGTTTTAAGTTTGACAAGTAGAAAGAAGTAAAATGACCTGGAATTAGAGTATCAGCACCATCATCCCTGTTTTTTATTACCTCAGTCAGTTAGAGGCCTGCCACTGTAGGAGAGTGTAGTAGTTAAGGTTAAATTATGAATTTTGCCGACTGACAGACATTCATCTTGTGTGAAAACAACAGATCTTCATCTCTGGTGTAAAAAAATGTCTTATTGTCAGTGGATTGTCTCTGCAAATGAACGCTCAACAACAATTTAGCTTAAAAGCAGAAACATGTCATTTTTACCACTGATCTTTTAATTTTAAAATTTTTATCTCCCAAAGAGAACAAAGATTCCTTAGTTGTTGTTTTATTATTTCAAACATATTCAGATGTTTTAGAGTTTCTATGAAAGCTCAAATATAGTGGAGCTTTTATAATCTTAGGGTTTTTTGTAGTCTTTAGATATTTTCTTTACATTTTCCACACAAATGTCCATGCGTAACATTTTCCAACCAGTTTTACTTAATCTAATGTGAAACATCTATGTCTAAATAATTGTCATGAAAATCTTATGCGTTCCATGTCTGCACCCCAATATTGATGTTTTTTAAATTGTCATAGCAAACTGTAATTCTGTGAAGCGTGAATTTAATTGAAACAAGTAAAGTAATGGTGAATTCACAACAGAAGAAAAAACATCACAACAAACAAATCTTTAGATTTTAGAGTTGGTATGAATAAAGAGCAACACTTTATTTGACGGGTTGTGAATAAGACTGTCATAAACATGAATAAGTCTTACTGATTATTACTGATTAAACTTTAAAAATTATGTAGCTTTATGTTATTAAAGCAAAACTTTAATCAGTAATACTTTTATAACAAATTTATGTCAGATCATGGTTAATGTCAAGTTGTCATAACAAAGTCATTTTGAATCATGTCAGCCTTGTATTAAAAGTGTCATGATTTACCGAATGAGACTTTATGACATCAGTCATAAATATACATGAAGACTTACTCATGTTCATGACAGGTGTTATGTCATGTTTATGACGGTGTCATGACAGTCTTATTCACAACCCGTCAAATAAAGTGTTACCAAATAAAGAAATCCTGTGACACAGGTGCACTAAACTGTAAAAAGCTTTTCTTTAAAGGGGCAGTACTACATATTTTCCAGGCACATAGTACAATTTTATAGCTCTATCAGGTAACAATGTTATAAAATAATCAAATATGGCTTAAACCAAAGTTGACTTTGCAATTTATCGCCTTGAAATTGGGTCTCTGTCTCTTTAAGAAACTCCTGCTCTTTTTGAAAGTCCGCCTTTGGGAAGTCGTCAGAACATTGCTCCTCTATTAACCCTTTATCAACTTTATACCAGCATTGCGCTGAAAAGTAGCTCGTATAATGAGCTCAGCAGATGTTCAGTTCCTCCAGATGTTTGCTAATTGCTGCTGGCTAGTCTGAAGGAACTGAGTGGGGGAGGGAAGAGGCTTGGAAACTGCAGTTCTAAGGAGGAGCTGCATCTCAAAGGAGGGGCTAGATCCACCCAGGCGTTTTACACAGCTGAATGGTTGCCATGGGGATTAAAGTAAAGAATCAAAGCAACACTCCAGGTATGTGAATAACACTGTAGCACAATGTAAACCTCAAAATGTCAATTTTATATAATACTGCCCCTTTTGCGTTGACTTATTGTTCAGTCATATTATCTGAATTCTGCAGTATTGCTAAAAGTCATATCAATTATCAACATGTTCAACAAAAATGCAGCATGTTGCTAATTTATTCACATGCAACGTGGGTGCTTAAGAACATTCAGTGCTTTGAATGCGGCACCAAAGCATGTAGGCATTGCTTACTGCCATGATGAAAGCGTCAAGAAAGCAAACATTTAACAGAAGAGTAGCATTTATCCATCCAGTAGGAATTCACACTGAACATGACAAAGAGCAGCAAATCTCTCATAGGAGCTTTAGATGTTTAGAAGCTCCAACCGAGCATGCACACCCCAACTCAGACAGAGATGTGTAAGCACCTACCTCCACGCCTGTGTTTGAGCAGTTCAAAACACAGGAGCTCACTGGATGATCCGTGAGAAGCAAAGTCACTCAACCAGTTAAACGTTGGCTGCCCCACTATCTTTTGTAACGGATGTTGTTGCCACTTCGTCCCACAGGGCATGGACTACTAACAGAGTTTTCCCACTGACTGACTCCAATTGTTGGCTGAGTGCCACAGACAGAGAGAGAAGGAAGGAGAAGAAAAAAAAATGAAGGCAAAAAGATTAAATGAAAAAGGGCAAGAGGACTCTGATCATTATAAATAGACATGATGTGGCTCCAGTATAGCGGCTTCATTCATTCGTTTTTCGCATATTATCTTTTTGGGGATTGAGAAATGATTGACTGGCTTGTTTCGGGGCCAGACATCCTCTGTCACAGTGAAGCAGTCACTATTTCTGGGAATTCATTGATAACCATCTTTGAGGTTTGCTCATCTTGCTTTCATCCTGCATTAGTACTGCAGTGCTTGCTGCAGCAGACACACGAGTTGTAAAGGGTCCCTTCAGATAGGGCAGGGAGGGGAAAAAAAAAAAAACCAACAACTTCTTAAACCTTAACAAATCCTGCTCAATAAAGCCGTCCGACACATCTCGATATGCAGCTACACAGCAAAATCTGTTTTATTTCTGCTTTGGCAGCAGAAGTGTCAACGGCGGTGGAACTCTGATGGTTACGTCGGTAATAAGGCAGGAGGAAACATTAAAAATCAGCTGTAATGAAAAGTGACATCTTTAGTGGAGAGCAATTGCCGGCATGTCTGGAAGTACAAAATGGATGAACAGTGATGGGTTTAACGTCGGTGGTGTCACATCGATGTGAATCTCCAGTTCTGCTCTAACCTTCACCTGAAGTTTTGAAGGATGTTTTTTTTTTTTTTTTGCTTACCTTATTTTTTACCTTAGCCCCAGTCTTTGTGCCTGGAGTTGTGCTAGAAGTTCATACTGCAGAAGTACATCGGTTCCCATCTCAGGGTGTCTGCACATCCATATAGACTTAAATTTAATTATCTAAAGTCAAAGCCTTAAAATGTCTTAATTTCATTTGTTAAAAAATGTAAATTGGCTTTTGATATATGAATCACAGGTCTTCAATTTTGTGGTGGCATTACTATTTAATCTAGGATATTCTACATAGTCTTTTTTTCTCATTAGGCTTTTCTGTCATGCTAACGTTTGAGTCGTTTCTTCATTGCGTTCTGTGACTTGAGGCAGTTGAGGCTACTGGTATCTGTTAACCTTGCTATCCAGCATATGTATATTAGCAGTCATGTTAGCAGGAACCATTGGCTCTGGTTCATAGAATAAAAATGGAGGAAGGAGAAAAACTAGCCAGCTAAAAAAAAAAAAAAAAAAAAGCAAGCTAGCTAGCTAACAAGCTCACTTTTTGCCTCTGTCATGGTTTAAGTGCAAATTTGTTAATCTTTGACATTTGTTAATCTTTTATTCTTTGCCAAAAAGCTTGCCACTAAAGGTATTAAGACTGCTTCTTTTGTACAATGCTGATGCGGTGTAGGTCTTAAATTTCATTCAAAATGGTTTCAAAAGATCATAGAAAGTCTTAAATTTGAAATGCTGGAAACCCTGCATCTACTTACTACAGTTTCCAGAAATATGAAGCTCATAGTTGGCTAAATTTCACCATCCGATCCCATTAGTTGTTATGTGCCGTAGATGTCCCTAATTCGAGAGAAAACTGCTCTTCGTAGGCATGTTGGAGCGCAGAATATTCACAGCGTCTTATGTCATAATGTTGATGTCTGTTGAGAGCGAATGCCCCAAACTGTGGAAGCAAACCTGCATGCAAAGTAAACGTGACACCTCTCTGCTGGCTGGATCTGGAGACATATTTTAAGTATTCAGTGCATCTGCTGAGAAACTGTCCAAGATATTTAACTCAGGTTTGAGTTATTTTTTAAAAAAGCAAGTTGGTAGAATATAAATGCCATATTCTGAAAAAATAAAGTGTCAGATTTGGTACTTGTTACACTGAAAAAAAGAAAACGGGATCCAACTTAAAAAAAAAAAAAGAGTTAATTTGTTAGAAGCAATCAAATTATGTTTATCCAACTAAATATATTAAGTTTGTGAATTTAAAAGTTTGACAAATCATTTCTAATAAATTAGTGTTCGATTTTGGTATTTAATTTCAGGTATTTAATTGAACAAAACCCATTTAATGATTTAATCCTTTTTATCTTTAATAAACTGAATAATTGTACGAATATTTATTTCGAAAATAAATTTCCTTAATGAAAACACGGCAATTTCAAAAGAACTCTTGTTTTTGGATAGAAAATGTTTTGATGAGGGTTTTTTGTTTCATAAAACTTAGAGGGAAACACTTTTTTTTGCATCACATGGGTCACGTAATCAGTAACTGGGTGCTGCCACTGGTGCAACCCACGAAGAAGAAGATGACAGACAGGAAGTAGTCAGAGGATGATGGTGTCACATGTTTTTTAATAACTTATCACATGAACAAACTTATATATGATTTTATGTGCGTTTCTTATTTAATGGAAACACCAAAATTGTGTTTTTTTCCTAACTTAGTGGAATATAGACTAAAGTATTGCGCACGTTTGTAAAATAGTGATTCAAATCAGCCTGCTGGGTTTTCCATGAGTCTTGAAGATGTGTGAGAGTTCTACCGCATGATTCAACTGAGACGCTTAACACCAGAAACTTCTTCACTTTAAATACTAAAACACATCAGCAACGTTTATGTAAATGACGCACTTCCAAGGGCAGAGAGACTCGCAAAAGAGCTGTGACACGGCCCTAAACGTGCACGCGCTGCTGATGCACACCTTCCAGCCCAGAGTGCACACGCTCAGGCGAGCACACGGATTAATGATGTTCCACCGTCCCTGCAGGGGGCTAGTTAGCATTTCAGGAAGATTGCACAAACACTGGGGAACTGTAATTAGGAAGTTATTGTTACAAGTTGCAACTCACCCACACAAACACAGTTGAAGGCACATACACACACATGCCCATGCAGAGAATGCAAATAGAGAAAAGAGGGCGCTAGTTATTATCGGTACTTACCTATCAGTCATTTGCCACAGTCTTCATGCTAATGTTTGCCAGGCCTGAGAAAGGCAGCAATAACATGTCAGCGGCTGACATGTAATTTCCTTGCATAAGTCAGAGAAAAAGATAAATCCTGAATCACAGGACCACCAGAAAGCGGCTACATTGAAGGAGGGATATGATATGTTAGGCCCTAGAAAGCTTGTATAAAAGTTTTATATGATATTCAACTTCGTCATTGTTTTTCAAGGCAGAAAACTCGTTCGAAAATGCATTTTTCTTTCACAGAAAGGGCTTTTGTAAGTCATCTGGTACAGCGTTATGTAAACAAAAACTGATTTTTTTTTTTCCATTACAAAAAAAGACCTTGGATGTGTAAATGGCAACACAGACGAAATGGAGTGGACATTCTTACTTTCCCTGTTGTTCCGGCTGAGCAGATTATTTAAGATTCTTAAATAATCTCCTCATTGGAAACACGTTTTTGCCTCGGGATTGTAAAATAATGTGAATCTTGGCTTCAATGAGGAGGCTGCAACTCAACCGGTGTGGCCGTTAGCTCTAGTAGATTAAGCTGCAGACGATTAAGGCGTTAATTACACTAAGAATCCAATTAATACGAAAAACTTGGAGCATTTTAAAATGGATATGTTCAGAGTCGGTCAATGCCATCCTCACCAACTTTCATACCCTGATCCAAGCCTCCGGGCCTAACCTGCAGGCCAGCAATCTCTGGTGCCTACAGAAAGCACTTTTAGGTCTTCAACTTGAGAAGGAGAGCTTTGATCAAAAGACAAAAACGATGACACACCTTAACAGCAATGGAGCCTTAACAATGCATCTACCACATGGTTGTCAAAAGCCTTTATGTGACTTCGGTAGTAGCCCACCAGGTCCAAGAAGAGCCCTCTCTGTTAGTTGGTGCATAATCTCACCAGGAAATTCCTTTGGTCCGCTTGTTTGGTCTTTTTAGAAGTCCTGCTTGCTGCATTTTTGTTCTGCACATTTTGTGTCGTTATTACATCTTCAATATCATTTTGAATGTCAAGAGCAGCTCATACAACGCATATTTTGAGATGTCACAATTTCAGCATATACATTAACAACATTAGCAAGACTGAAGGGTTAATTTTTACCATAACGCCCAGCAGCGGTGGCTTGTGAAGTCCAAAACCAGGTCCATTTTCTGTAGTTGCTTCGGATCAAGGCTGGCCTGTATCCACAACAGAAGGAAACTGTACCAGAATTCATTTGGAAGTTGCCTAAAAAGTAGGTCTGGGTCCAGTTGTTTTGTCCACACCAGGATTCACATGAGTGTATTCACATGTGTGAACACACTCCTGTGTGAACAAACAAGAACCTCTTCTAAAAGACTAAATTGATAGCTCTCAACCTTATGGTCATACAACCTTTTCTTTTTTGTTGTTGTTGTTGAGAGGAAGCTAGATTTTCTTGAGCCCTCTCACCATGTATCGCTTGTGTCAAAATCCATTTTCAAAATCAGTAAGGTTCTGCTGTGGTTCAGGCGGTGCTCACCATATGAGAGCCATTTTCTCACCAACATGTCATTTTTCAACAAATATCCCTTTGCCACACTTTTATCATCATCATCTGAAATGCACAGGTATACAGCTTACTCAGTGATGAAGCAGCTTGCTGCTCAGCTGTCAGATCTCTTGTGGAAATGGAAAGCAGCAAATCTGGAACTGATATACAGAAAGCTGCACGCTCCACATCTGCAAGGGGGGAAAGAACACAGAGAGAAAGAACGGTAGGGTTTAGTAGAAATAGATCTGGCGACAAGTTTAACATGAACGTTTGTGAAGTTATTCTTCAACTAGAGACTCAGTGTTCCTCGATGGTCTCAGATTTTATTGGCATAAGTCATTTCTCCATCGTACCATGGTGTGCACCAGGTTTTTCAGTCCTTTTGTTACCAACTGGACAAAATCTGGAATTAATAGCTGCTTTTCCATTGACCATATAACTTCACAAATTCAAAAATGAATTTGCTTAATGGAAACATGCCAACATAGAAAAAAACCAAAAAAACATTTTTCCATAGAAGGTTTTGGCAGTAGGATGAGGTGGGGGTTTTTGGCCGTCTTGAATTTTGTTTTCTCGTAAAGCGCCAATGGAAACTTTTTTCACATCACACGAGTCACATGAACAACAACCAGATGTTTCCAGAGGTGCAAACCATAAACAAGACGACAGGAATCAGTTGAAGGATCATGGCGTCACATGTTTTTTTATCGACTTGAGCAAACTTATTTATGTGTGGTTTTAATTGGGTTTCTTATATAAAGGAAACACCGCAATTGTGAAATTGTGTTTCTTCGACATTAGCGGAATGTTGACAAAGTTTTGCATACATTTGTAATGGAAACGCAGCTGGTGACAAAGCGGGTTAGCAATTGTGCACTGACTAACTGCATCTGTAGTTGCAGTTGTAGCTGTAACAAAGAAAAGAAAAAAATCTTTGGGGCTGAAAAAAACATTGTCTAGAATGTTGTATTTAGATATAGTTTGATTCCACTAAAGTTCACGGCTCAAAGACTCCATGACAAAGGCTCCCAAAGCAGAAGCTTCAATTCTTGAAAAAAGTCTTGAACAACACATATTCATCTCCTAAAGGAGCAGCTCAGCAGCTGTTCTTACATTGTAATCAGTCACATAAGTGGCAATAGGACTGGGAGTTTCAGACTGCTCCAAAACAATCAGGTCACACAGAGATTCAAATGTTTTAACCTCTATTGAAAAACACCAGGTCTCTGACAAAATGTGCATCTACCTACCAATCTTCTCCCAGGTTCTAAATCTGTCAGTATACTTTAAGTACCAGCTCAAATGCTTTGAGCAGAGCATTATTTAACAGAAGGGTTGACTGAGACATA
Organism: Alfaro cultratus; assembly: GCA_903066825.1. Taxonomy (NCBI): domain Eukaryota; kingdom Metazoa; phylum Chordata; class Actinopteri; order Cyprinodontiformes; family Poeciliidae; genus Alfaro; species Alfaro cultratus. The sequence goes on from CAEFZX010009290.1 coordinate 27,879, forward strand.
CTAAAGAGAAGATATGCTTCATGAGCTTTACCTGTAAAACTGCACTGCAAAAGCAAGGTGAGTTCGTCATGTGACCCATAGCTGTTTTCAGCTACATGTTCAAAAAGTGAGAAGAATGTATCAGGATTACATTAATTAAACTGAGGAACCAAAAAAAGGTTAGTGGACACATCAAAAACTCTGAAAGGCACAGATCAAGAATGCAAAGTCTGCACTGCACTACTTAAACTTAATCTGTGCTCCTCAAGTTCAAGCTTCCTCGGTTCTATTTCCAGAATCAATAATCTTTCACATGGTTCAAACGTCAACTCTGGGTTTCATTGATCAACTTTTGGTTTTTGCTGAGGTATACTCAGTTTTAAGAACCGCTGATTCAGACAAATTCTCCTTGAATTTGCCTCATATCCTCCTTCAGCCTCTTATCGCCAACATCCATGTGGAAACAAACAGTTTTCACCGACTGCTCCCTTGAACAGTGACCCAATAATACACAGTTGGTGCTTTCAAAAACTCAACCGTTGCCATTATTCCCAAAAGTATCCTTCCTAACCTGGCGTTAATGGAAGAAACAAACAAACAAACAAAAACAGCAGACGCATTGCATTCAGAAAGCTAACAGCAGCGCCTATTCTTAATTTTATCACCGAACACAGAACACTAATGGAGGAGTCTCTGCCTGTTACCGCCGACTCAAGGGCCGCAATAAACAGAGGGAGCCAATATAAGGTGTTTGTATTATAAGTAAATAATGTAGCTAACAAAACCCAAACAATAACGTGTTTGATCAGTTATCACTGCGTTTCCATTCCAGATGTACGCAAAACTTTTTTTGATATTCCGCTAAACACAACTTCACAATTGCTGTGTTTCCATTAAATAGCACTATTGTGAATAAGCTTGTTCACGCAAAGTCATTACAAAAAACATGCCGCACAGCATCCTCCTACTTCCTGTCGGCTTCTTCGCTTTTTCTGCCAGTAGCAACAGCCGGTTGTACGCTAATTTTGAAAAAGCTGAAAAATCACCTCATCCTAGTGCAGAAAACTTTTTATTGGAAAAACGTCACTTATTCTTTTAAATTGGCATGTTTCTGTTAAGCAGATTTTTGTAAGTCCAGTTTGCGCATTTATATAGTTAGCAGAACACACAGCTAATAAGGACAAACGGCCTTGATGTGTGGAAATGTTATGAAAAACTTCCAGTTTACATAAAGTTTTGTGGTGACACATTTACTCAAACAAGATGATGAGGGCATCAAAGTAACAATGCTGGTCAGAACTTGAAATTATATTTACCCGAGTTCAAAAATTTAGGACAAAAACATCTAATCTCCTCCCAAATGAAATACAGACCCCTCAGAATAAAAGTGCTCTATTTTATAACTTTTACACATATAATCCTTTTTCCTCCCCTTTCACTTCCAATTTAACTACACCTAGTATACATACTTAAACATAGTATTTCTGGTTGTTAGGTTTTCCAGCTACTACTCTCAAACAACATTTATCCCAACTTCCTCATCCTCAATGGATAAGTCAATATATTCAACTTTACTTTAGTAGGTTATTTACGTTTCTAAAGGAGGTTGAATAAGGTATTAAACTTGTAACCGTAAACACTCTTGAGGAACATGACAGAATATTCCTCTGTTCTTTGGTAATTTGTGTGAACATCCCTTAAGACTGCGATGTAAGCCGCATCTTATCCCAAATACGGGAATCGTTTTGGGGTCTTAGCATCGAGAATTTGGAGAGGCAGCTCTATTAGCCGGAACGTTGCATTGCCAAATGATGAGACAGCTCCCAACTATGACCTCATACCTCGCATTCATCGCGTGAATGATGAATGAGCTGCTTAATGTTTGCTGACGCATAACTTGCACGTTGCCACAGTGCCAGTTTAGAGGGCTAATCCCAACCTAAACTCTGTGGAAGAGGCCTTGCAGCCTTTCCGTTTCCCCTCCCCTGAACACTTCTTCTTCCCCTCCTTCTTGTTATTCTCGTTTCTCGCTATCTCCTGGCTGCGCACACCCACTTCCTGCAGGTTGGGGGTGAATGAGCAAGAGGGCGTGTTTTGAGTCAGCTAGTTTGTATTCCAGCTACTGCTACACTACCCCTCTCTGGAAATCAAGGAGAAAATTCAGTGCGGTGCTGAAAATAGGAGTAGACGAACTCGCAAAAACGGGATGGAAGGTGAGAAGGCAGATAGATGCTGGGAGAGAAACTTGAGAGCTGGATTGAGATGCCACGCTGACATGGAGAGGAAAATATAAGAGGAAATTAAAGGTGGATAAATCCTTCATTACATGTGCTTTTCTCCGCTCTAACCTGTTTTGTTAGCTCTACCCTTTGTTCCGCAGACAGCACAGCCTTTGTGGCGAAAAACGCGGCCTTGCACAAACCTAACAGCCTCTCCTATTCTCTGCTCTGAGATGCTCTTCAGGGCTAAGAGGAGAAATTTCTCTGGCTGTCCCATTACCTACCAGAGACTGGAACTATTGAAATCGTATTAGCTCTCCTGAGCGAGTGGCACATCGTCTGTTTTTCCATTTCCAGACAAAGATCTGTGGTTCGAGCCCTGGCAGCATGAGACGGAGCTGGCAGACTGTTTTTTTTTTTTTGCAGCAGTCTTCCCTTTCATCCTCCAGGCACCTTCGTTGTTTTCCTCCATTCTCTGGTGACAGATTTCTGGAAGATGTGTGTATCATTTATATACCACTCCTGGTGCTTGAGAAGCTTTTTAGAGCAGCTTCGGCAGAACGGAAGGCAAGAAGGAAGAACGTAGATGAATCTCTCTAGCTGCGTTTTGAATTCTCCATACGGTTGGGCAAATTGGGATAAAGAAAATACATTTGTTTAATGGAAACATGCCAATTTGGAAGTTTTTTTGCGCTAGGATGAGGTGGGTTTTTGGGCCATATTGAAATTAGTGTATTTCGCAAAACTGCAATGGAACCACTTTTTTTGCATCACGAGTCGTATGATCAATGTTACTACTGGGGTAAAAGACAAAGAAGATGACAGGAAGTTGGAGATGTTCACATGCAGTTTTTATTGTTTTTCATTGAATGTAACCATGCCAACTTTGAAAAAAAAAACTGTTTTTTGATCAAAACAAATTTTTCCTTTAGGATGAGGTGGTTTTCCAGCCGAATCAAAGCTGGTTTATTTAGCGAAACTGCAGTGGAAACACTTTTTCCAATTTATCAAAATTGGTTTATTTGCCAAAATCAGGCGATCTGGATGTTACTACCGGCGGAAAACATGACAGGAAGTGGTAGGAGGATTATGGCACAGCATGTTTTTAAAAAAGACTTATTGCCTGAACAAACTTCTTCACGTCTGATTTTAATTCCATTTCTTATTTAATGGAAGCACCGCAGATGAAAAATTGTGTTTTTTCCAACATTAGTGGAACATAAACAAAGTTTTGCTCACATTTGGAATGGAAACGCATCTACTGATGTCTGAAACAGAAGGCTGATAGTTAAAGGCCAAAAAGAATTGCATCCAATCACATTTGAAAACCATTAATAAAATAATTTATTACACAGCAGACATGCATTTCGACCCAGATAAGTGTGAAGTTATGCTATGAAGCCACTATGTGTATCTTGCTTTAATGGCTAATGCCTTCTGTGCACACACACACACACACACACACGCACACATGTTTGCACGCGCACACCCACACACACACACGCAGATGAGACACACTGGGATGCACTGTGTCTGGGAGCTTCTTTAAATCTTAAGGCATCCAGAGAGCAATCATAAACGCCTGCCCTCCTCTCTGCACCGTTATTAAAAAGAGAGCAGTGACATTTTATTTTCCAGAAACTCATCATCTTTATGTGGATTGTTCTCTTGCCCCAGCAACTGTGGCTTAATATGAATTTACTCACACCTACAGGGGCAGGGGTTTTGGAGCCAGCACAGATCGTTGTTGCAATATGCCGAGTTTTTAATTGTGTAAAATAGAACACGGTCAAACTTAAGGGAATAAATTAATGCAGCTCTCCACATGAACATTGCAAAATGATAAATACCCATTTAACTTTTCCACATGTTAAAACCATAAATCACATGTGTTTTCATGGAATTGGGTGTGCCATTTTATTCTGAGATAAAAAAAGAAAATATTTGAAAAACACCTAAATTTCTATGAATCTATGGGGAAATTTTATTTAATTTAGTCCTAATTAATTTATCCCCCCCCCCAATTTTTAGGTTTTAAATAAAGAAGAATAGCAAACTTTTCTAAAATAAGAGGGAGCATAATAAATTTGATTCTATGGCTTGTCAGTATTTATGAAATATGCCATCAAATGGCTTCATGATAAAAATTAAAACAGACTTAAAAAGATATGCTTTGTTATGCTAACATACAGAGCAATTTAATGCATTAGAGAACAAATGAGGTGTGACTAGGCAACAGAGTGATAGTAGTTCAACTCAAATGATTGACAGGTGAAGAAGAAAGTCAAGGTCAAGCACTGGTTTTCTCAGTTTTATGGTCCTGCAATAAAGTAGGAAAGTGTGTCTGTTTCTGCAGCTCTGTCAATATAAGTGAAACCTCCTTTTCTAGCTCGTAATCCTTTCATTTCCCAGAGTTTGTGTAGGCGACCTCCAGACATTGAAGCGAACGGCGTGAAGAATCTGAAACTGTGTGAAGAATCGAGTGTGTTTGCTCGCATCCGATTGCTCAGATGGAAACATGACTACAGCGTTCACATGTGACAGCTGCTGAACGCCTGCGGTGTTGGAAGTGCGTACGCTGGGTGTTAAATGTGTGGGCGGAAGCGATGTAAGGTGTATGTGATTTTATAATGGCTGTTTTGATTCGGGCTACCATTTTTCTTATTTTGCTACTGTCACTTCGGTTTCTCCAGCATCACTTTGTGATGTGACATGTTGTCTAAAGGACTTTCCACATTTCAGTTTGTCTGAGTGTAAAGCTCAAACTAATTAGTAATTTCATCAGAGAATTTAAAGCTTTATGCTTGATAGATGGAGAAGCTGTTATATGTGAAAAAAATAAATCATGAACAAGTCTTCCTGGGGGCATTTGAGGTTTTTTTTTTACACATTCTGAAAAAAGTGGATTCAGAGCTTTCTAATATTATCAAGCACATAGAAATAAAAAAATAAATAAAAAGTATTGGCAATTTGAGTTTTGGCACAAGTTTAGTGAGAAAACATGTTTCAAAGTTTCAAAAATATCGTCCAGTTACCTGATCAGCTACCTGCTATGTTTATGTTACCTTGCAATGAGTCTCAACAGGTAGGACTTGGAAAGTGTGCAGACTGTTGTTTCTAGTAGGAAATATATATTTTTATATGTTTGATTTATTAGCAAAAATGTTTTTTATTTTTTTATTTTAGTTAAACAAAACCAGGTTTGAATTCCAGCACTGGGTTCTTCTGTGTAAAGGTTCCATGTTCTTCCTTTGCATGTGTGGGTTTTCTTCAGGTATGTCTCAGTGTTCAAAAACATGGCTGTTATGTTGACTGGTCTCTCTAAATTGCCCTTAGGAGGGAGTGTGTGTGAGCATGGTTGTGTGTCCCTGTGTTGCGTCGTGATGAACTGGTGACCTTTCCAGGGTACAGGGTATATGCTGCTTCTCATCTAATGGTTGCTGGAAATAGGCACCAGGCCCCCCACAGCACCACTGAAAAGCGAGTATGGCCAATGCATGGATGGATGATTGCTAAGTAATGGCAGCATCAACAGTGCTGAACTTGAAGGAAGAATGGGACGCAGTCAAAAATATCCTTTCCGTTTCTTCCTGCATCTTTATTTAGATGAACGACAAATGTGATGACGCATCATCCGTCCCTGAACAGCAGACTCCTGCTCCCTAGTGGTGATAACCAAGGTACTGGTTCTCAGTTAACAACAATAATGCAATCAATGCATTTTACAACAAATAATGTTTGGTGTAAAACACCAAACATTATGTTTGGTGTTTTACACAAGTTAAAACACCAAACATAATGTCTGGAAACTTTCCAAGGTTTAGTTTACACACACAGGCTTGGTCTTAATTTCTGCAACTGTATATAGTAGTTCATAACTTGCTGAACTACTTACTTACTGTAACCTTACTGTATATAGTAGTAGGACAGAACATATATTCTATACTTCTATAGTAGTCAAGATTCACATTACAAAATGATGTTTAATATCCACATGTTTGCACTTCTGTCATCTCACAGGTTTTATTTATTTATTTTTTTTAGCTAAAGCTTTTGTTCTCTTGTTGTCTTTGTCACTGCTTGTGTGTATCTGTAGCCATCGATAGCTTTCAAAAGCTGATATAAATATGTACACTCATGTATTGTAGAAGCCAGTCATTTATTCTGCTTTCAGAGTTCTACACTTGGCAGCGTATTAGTTTTCCACAAAACTAAAGACCTGTTCTTACTTCGGCTAACACACTAACTGTAGTACTGCCTCTGTTTGTAGAGCTACCAGCCCTGTCAGCATCACTGGATCTGTTTCCATTGACCGTATACTTTTACATTTTGAAATTTTAGAAATAAATTTGTTTAATGGAAACACGGCAATTTTAAAAAAAAACTTACGTTTTTCGATAAAAAGTTTTGGCACTAGGATGACAGACAGGTGTTTTTTTCTTTTTAAGCATCTTGTAATTGGTTTATTTGAAAGATGAAGAAGAAGAAGACAAGAAGTAGTTGGAGGATCGTGTTTTTTAAAAGCCTTGTTGCGTGAACAAACTTATTCAAGTGATTTTAATTTCATTTCTTATTTAATAGAAACACAGCAATTGAGAGATTGTGGGGTTTTTTTCTCGAAATTAATGGAATATTCACAAAATTTTGATCCCATTTGGAATAGAAACACAGCTACTGTAGGCTATTATACCTAAGTTTTTACTGTTGTTTCTCCTGAAATACAGCTTTTTGTTCTTGGCCCCGCTCTGGTATGTTAATAAAATAAGTGCAAATACCCTATTACTATAGTTTCCCAAAGTTCATTTTTGGTCTCATCTCCACTGAACACCCTGCTTCCTCCTTGCAGATAGATGTTGCTATTTAGCCATCATAAAAAAGCTGAGAGGTTGCATATTGGCATAAAAAATATTCTATTTTGGGCTTTTTTTGTCTGCAGTATTAATGTACTGTTACAGATTGCTTGGTTGGTTTAAGAATATCTACTTGTCTTCAGGCCAGTCAATCACGACTTTTAAAACCAAAAAACACCCTGCACCTTGCTTTCTGCTGCGCTACTTCTCCTTCCCAATCGCGGAGCTTGCTGTGAATACGCAGGCTAGGTAGCATGCTGGATAAACAGTTTTTCTGCTACAAAACCACAACAATACCTCTCTTTACACAGGAATACTTCAATGACTGTCATTGAAGTATCTCAGAGTTTCATCAACAATGTCCTGTCGCATTCCTGGCATATGTTTTCATTCGCTTGGAGACAGAGAATATCCGGCTAACAGATGCAGTGGATGTAGGAGTAGTCATGACCAGAGCTGGAGATCGACACTGGCTTCTCCAAATGTTCTTAAAAGCACCACAGCCTCCATGATCTCCGCCGTGGCTTGATGTTTTCCCCCGCTGCCTTGGTCAGACAACTTACCCTCTGCGACTCCAAACATCAAATTGATCCCAAGCAAATAGCGGACGTTCCCAGCAATATAATTTACAATGCTACTCAGAGGTGGTAAGCCAGTGGTACCGCTCATAATTTGAACACTTTTCCAGACGCAACGACTGAGAACGGCCTCGCTTTATGATGTCCAGCAATTCGGAAAAAGTCCGTCTTTAAACTGACTTTTAATCATTCTCGAGACCAAGCAAATTTCTCCTTCTCTGTCACCCAACGTGGGCCTAGAAACTCATAAACTCTCATGTAAGCAGCACAGGTTGTGCTTCGCTAGCTAAAGTTAGGGCCGAAACGGTCGTTCTAACCATCCGGTCAGTGGGCGGGAAACTTCTGACAAAACATTGTAGGCCTTCCAGCATGATCTGTGAGTAGAATTTGAAAACTGTTCCACTGCTCTATCGATTAGTTAATAAAGCCCTGCTCTATGGATTCTGAAGGCCCTGGGCAGATTAGGCTGCCCCTGGCAACACATACAGACTGAAACCTGACTGAGCAAAACACCAAAAATCCACACAGGCATGTATGGGAAGCAGGCCATCGAAGAGAAACATTACAAAAAACAAGACAAGATTATTGGAAATAAATTAATTACATTTAATTGAACAAACATTATAAATTAGGTGGAATTCCGATATTGTGTAGACCTGCAGGGAAATCCTCGCAGGCCCTGACGGCCCGCCGCTGCTGCATTGGGATACCAACATCAGATTGGATTTGTCTCATCTAGAAAGAAAAAAAAAGAATCACTCCAAGCTGTTTTTCTACGTTTCACATATCAATCTGTATCCTCTGACAGTAAGGGCAGATAAAAAGCTTCAAAGAAAGGCAAAGATGAGACCAACAGTCTCTAAACGTATCACACTTGCACCGTGTTAGATGAGCTCCTATCCTTATTTCTCTATCCCCTCTAGGTCTCCCACAGACTTACATTACCATGACAACCTGCAGAATCATGGGTAACGACAAACAAGCGGCGCTGTCAAGTGCTCTGAATTGTTTCTGTCGTTGCAGAGCTTGAACAGGCAGAGCTGCACCCTGTGAAGCAGGGAAAAGGGAAAATGTTACCAAAATTACATTTCAAAATGGCTTTTCTGCAGAAGAGGTCTTTAACTAGGACGCAATGGCAGAAAGGTCTTTCAGCCTCGGGTTAGATGGAGTTGTTGGAAGATATTAATCTACTTTAAGTTATTTTTCTGCTTAAAGTCCAAATCAGTATAATAGGATTATGCTGTAAAAGAGGTGACAAGCTAAAAATTTCAAGCCATGAGTCATTAAATCAATCTGACATTATATTAGGCGTGAACGATCTTACTTGACCTTAAACAGAAGTTGACGAAACAATCTCAGCTGCAGGTACTGGGCTTTCATTCATTTCACAAAATCTCATCAGCAGACCTCCTTTCTCACTCAGCCAGTTTCCATCGATGCTTAGACCTGTGGGCAGGTGGGTGGATGGGAGATGTAGGCTATCCTGCCAGTCACTGAGTAAGAAGTGCTGTAAATCTGGGCAAGATGGCAATCATCCTCAAAGGGCCAACAAAGGGAGCAGCACACTTCATTTCAGTTTATTTATAGAGATCGGGATGGTCACTTTACAAGGCAAACTGGTCCAAATCAATCTGGTTGATTCGGTAAAGATCAATTAAATATATCCCATTTTACTCCTATTAACGCTACATTAAAACCAATGTGAGCTGGGAAATCCCTGCTGCATCGTTGAACTTCCAGTAATCCACCATCCTGAGCACGAACCATTAAAAATACTGACAGCCAGAGACAATTTAGAGTGACCCTTATATCAATACTTTTGGTCTGAAAAATAAAGAAAAGCACTACTTAGACTGAGAAAAGATTAAAAAACAGCATAGAAAGTTTAAATAGACGACAGTGATATAAGGGAAACAGTAACTTGTCAGGCACGCAAGATCCCGTCCTTCAGGAGGAGCTGGAGGGCAAAAAACTGCAATGACTTCCATTGGTTTTATCTGTCAGGTTTTCAAAGTAACACACTAAATGTTAAATGTATGTGTGGTTCAAAAGAAAAAGGGACGCAGTGCTTTGCTGCTAGTTGTCAATACCACAACTCTGCAACTAGGAAACAAGGTCAGGAAAAAGTTTTTATCAAAATAATATAGGGGGAGGGAAGTAGGTTGGTTATGCTAACTTGACGTTGACAACCTTAACAAGTAGTGATGCTGCAGAATTCAGTGTGTCTTGGTTCAATTAAAATAAAAAGGTGACCCACACACCAACTCTGACAGGTCATCAATAGAGCAATATTAGCTAATCAACCACAGCTGTGTTCAGACAATCACTTATGTTTGGATAGTGAATTATCCCTTAAGAAATGAAGTAAACTTTTGGAAAACTGCTTATTGTATTTACTCAGGATATTTGCACCATGTAACATCTCTTTTTCTCATATTCATCAAATAACTTCCCAGTAAAAGGTTTTGTGATGAGACTGAATCAATGGTGAAAATAAGGGAAACAGTAAACTCCTCTGTCTGTTGCTAGGAAACAATTAACTATGTTTTCCACCAAACAGGACTTACCGATGATGACCCTCTTCAACCTGGTCACTCAAAAAGATTTGAGTTACACTTTACATCATATGAATTCATCTTCCTGTTCCCTTGACATCATACCTGCGAGTTTATTCCTAAAGGTGAACGAAATTACCTCTGGAGTTCCCCAAGGTTCCTTCCTGGGGCCTCTTCTTTTCAATATCTATATGCTTCCATTAATTCAAATTATACGAAATAACAACATAGAATACCACAACTATGCCGATGACACACAGCTGTACATTAGTCTTTTACCAGGAGATTACAGTCAGGTTCAAATACTCACTACATGTATTGAGCAGATTAATGTCTGGATGGGCCAAAACGTTCTCTAACTAAATAAAAACTAAAGTGAAATATTAGTGATTGGACCAACAGAGCATAGATTAAAAATAATCACCCACCTTCAGTCCGTTGGATTAAAATGCTCTTACAAAGCCAAAAATCTGGGGGTGATCATGGATCCTGATCTGAACTTTAATAACCGCATCAAATCTATCATAAAAACATCATACTACCATCTAAAAAATATTGCTAAAATTAGATGACTCATGTCCCCACAATTTTCAGAAAAATTAGTTCATGCCTTTGTTTTTAGTAGACTTGATTACTGCAATGGCATTTTTAATGGATTATCAAAAAAAGCAATAAGAGCTCCAGCTTCTCCAGAAAGCTGCTGCAAGAGTCCTGACTAAAACAAAAAGAGATCAGCATGTCAGCCCAGTTCTAAGATCCCTGCATTGGCTGCCTGTTGCTCAAAGAATTGAATTTAAAATCTCCTTAATAGTTTATAAAGCACTTCATAATAGAAACCCATTTCTGATATTCTTCAACCCTATATACCACGCAGACCTTTAAGATCATCAGAATCAAACTATTAACTATTCCGAGAGTCAGAACTAAACATGGTGAAGCAGCTTTTAGTTTTTATGCTCCAGCGTTCTGGAATAAGCTTCCTGCTCATTGTAAGAGCGTTCACACCTTGAGTTGATTTAAAACAAGGCTAAAAACCTTCTTATTTGAAGATGCCTATTCTTAATTTTTTTAAAATTCCATTCATTTAATATATTTAAAATTTTTAATGTTTACGTTGTCTATTTTTAATCTGCTTGATTTTTTATTTCTTTTTATATTACTATTGTCTTGTTGTATGTTGTTTTTAACTTTCTTGTACAAGCACTTTGAATTGTCTTCGGCTGAAGTTTCCAAGTTGCCAAAGTTAAATTATAACAATTTAAACTCAGAATTAAATTCTGTGGTATGAAACACTAATACACAAACAGAGACGCAGTAGGGAATGTGGTGGCATAGCTATTAGCAACACCACCTCACAGCAAGAGTCTGCTGCTGACTGGGGCAGTTTTATGTCCTGATGGGTGGTAATTGGTTTTTCTAAAGTGGCTGTACCTGTGAGTGGGAGTGAGTGTGGTGTATCCATCTCCACGTTAGTCCTGGGATGGACTCGGGACATACCCTGGGTGTGCCTTGCCTTAAGCCGGCGTCATGTGGTATTATCCCCAGCTCTTCTCCACACTGGATCAAATTAAGTAAAGATAAGGGCCAAGTATAGTATCAATACAGGTCAATCAAATATAACATAAAGGATTCAGAGGACAGGGGAAAAAAAACAACAACAGTGTGCACTGAAACTAAACCAGAAACATAATTCACACAACTTTGTCAAACATACACATCTAAAAATACCAGTTATGCACACGATTACTAGTTGCTTGGAGACGTGACTGGTTATATAGGCTGCTGTTTTCACAGGCTTGGTGAAAAAAGATGCTTGAATGTAAAACTGACAGCAGAGCAAAAATCAAAGCAAAGCTAAATCCATTTAGCTTCAGTGCATGTTGGATGGCAGGAAAAAAGGAAAAGGAAACATGATGTAAATGTGCTTTTACAGCGTGAATAAATATTTGTTTTTAGTAGTACTAATTGTTTGGGCATTTTCTTGACAATTCCTACACACGTCACATTTTTGACCTTCTTTCTGTGGTTATGCATTTGAAACAGGATATTTCCATACACATCTCTTTGTCCTCTCTATGACATCAAATCAGACTAAACTTTAACATTTTTAGCTCAGTTTTTACTAAATTTTTATTTATGTACTAAATGCCAGAATAATGACAATACATTTTTCTTTCTCTGTATTTCAGTTGAAATGCTTACATATACTTAAGGCCACAACATGGCTGACAAACTTATCACGATATAAGCGTCTCAGATCAATTGATACCGATAACTAAGTATTGATTAGTTTTTGGTTTTAAACATCTGAAATACTCCCAATGTGGTGGTGTGACCTTTCCTGTTTTATTCACGGTTTTCACTTTATGGCGTTTTTTTTTTTTTTTTTTTTTTAAGCAGTTATGAGTCATGGTGGAGAAATCTGAAACTGCTGCTGCGCAACTTACTCAACAGGTTGTTGCTAGGTAACCAAAGAGTGACTGAGTTAGCAGATGTGACTAACAGTGTTTAGCTCGCTCTGAGAAAATGAGCAGTTTGTCTTTCATATGCCTACATTTCCCAGAATGCTGTGTGGGTCTGGATCAGAGTTCAGTGAATATTCTATTGAATATTAAACATTGTATCAAATGTATTTAATGATATTGATTTTGTTAATACTGACTAATAATGACTATTTTTATCATCCAACAATGCATCAAACAATGCAGTCGAGTTCAGTTAATTTTTCAAACTGGTTAAAAGAAAGTTTTCTAATGAAACCCAGCAGATAGCGTCAAGTCACTGACTTTCATCATTCACTTCTCCTCTATAATCATATATATTTATACTGCATTCAGCTGTTTCTGAGATGCTCAGATTGACTACATTCATGAACACATCTTGGTTATTCTAAACATAGTCTATGTCATCGTCTAAAAATAAGCAGCAGTAATCTGCAGATTGTTTCTAGAGGAGCTTCAGAGAGTAAAGAGTTACTTCAGGCAGCAGCAGATTTTATCTACATACATAAAAATAGAGAGATGCTGTTTTTAGCTGAGATTCCAGATCAAATCAAAGTACTTTATCATAAAGCAGGCACAACACACAAAATTGTATTTCCACCCATTTTATGACTCTGTTTTGTCTTCCATTCATTTTAGTGACTGCATTCATCTCTAACCTGAACCTTAGTCTTAAAACAGGGTCCACCATATTAGGACCGGGCTTTGGCCTCATAAGGCCCATGGGTCTTAAGATATTTATACCAGAGAAGGTCCTTAGTATGCTACAGAAATTAGTACACACACACACACACACACACACACACACACACACACACACACACACACACACACACACACACACACCAGCAGCGTCATGATGTTGTCAAGACCAAAGTCACATCATCTCCGAGGGAAAACAGGCTAGAATCTCATCACAGCATCCCGAAATGAGATTACCACCCCAGCCTTGCTCTTATAAGGAAGTCAATATATCATTCATCCCTCTCTGACTTCTTCCCCTACAAATTGCATTAAATTCCTGACACGTCCATTAGAACCCAGCCTGAATCACTGGGCAGTTGGAGTCAGAAAAGACGAAAGAGAGCAGCGAGTGTTGGGGTGCGTTACAGAACGCTAAGCATCTTGGTGAGTCACCAAGAACACTCTCAAGTCAGGGACACATTCGAATGTGCGAAATTCAAAATGTGCACACACACGCACACGAGTTTCAAGCTGTGGATGTTCAGTATCTACGTCTGTAAACTTGCCACATCGAAAAAAAAAAGCTGTTAAAAATGAAATGTGCCTGTTTGTCACACCAATTCAGACTGAAAGTTGAGTATTTTTTGTAAGATCTGAGTTGCTCTGAGTCCCCAGCATCAAAAACCATATTTTATATGGTTCTTGCAAAAGTATTAATACTCCTTGGAAGTCGCATTTTTTACAACTAGACGCTACAATACAAACTTTTCAATTAACAGATTTCAGAAACACAGCAGTTTAAAGTGCTTTACATCGTGAAAATGTAAAAAAAAACCAAAAAAAAAAACCATCAGAAAGTCAACAGTTGTGAACCAATAACAAATGCCACATTTCGTCAGGTGCTGTTAAAAACATCAGTACACATTGAATATGTTGGGACAGACCCAAACCAACATGGGAAACTGTACATGGTTTTCACTGTGTTTTAGACATAAAATGTGGAATAATTGACATGTATTTTTTGTATGTTTGTCTAAAAAACTGCACAGCAATTTGTGACAAAATGAGGACAATAATATGATTGGTTAAAAATCTGTTTGGGAGCACATGGTGTGGCGTTATAGCCTCATACACAGAGGTGATTATTCATCAGTGCAAATCCACAAGGTTTTATTCCTGGGCTTTGGATCTTTGTTATATGTCTCGCTTTCTCTTTCCTCTTTTCCTATCTGGTTATTGTAAATAAAAGGCCACAAAACCTTAAAGAAAAATCTTCCTTCAACAAATGGACTTGTATCATAACTCCTGTAGACTTTGGGGGCTTTCAGTGCGCTCTTTTCCCTCCTTTAAATAGATCAGAGATTGTTTCCTCAAATCAGCTACTTCATTTGTGCAGGTGTGAATGCCATTTCAAACTGTAACAGCAGCCGGTATCAAAAGGCCTGGGACCCGTCCTCCCAGAGGAACACACACAGGATTTTCTGAGGGAGGCAATCGAACGCCTTCTCCAAATCTACAGAACCCTGAATAGACCTTACAAGGGAGGCTTGGGAGTGGGGTCTCTTTGTAGTTGGAACACACTCTGCAGTCCCCCTTTTTTGAATAGAGGGACCACCACATAGGTCTGCCAAAACAGAGGCACTGTCCTTGATATCCACGCAATATTGTAGTCGTGTCAACCAACACAACATCCAGCCTTAAAGGCTGGATGATACTTTGTGGCTGTGCTTTCCAGCCACAAAGTATCATTTCATAGCACAATCAAGTAATGTTACCTTCAGTTTCCATACAGATGACATATATATATATATATATCAAATATGTATAAATATGTGTCATGATTTGCAGGTAGAGGTGATGAGGCAGACGCAGAGGACCCAGGTTGGTGTGAAAGAAGTAATGATTTTAATGATAAATTAGCACAATAATCCAAAGTCCAGGCAGCACAGAATGAGTGGAAGGCTAAGGCTCAAAACTGGTAGCAACTGGTAAACAAAAGACATCTGACGGCAGACTTGACATGACAAGACGCACTAGACGAACTCTAGACAGCTTGACACACTGGATAGATAGACAAGGACCCAACAAGGAACACAGGTGGGATTAAATACACAGAGAAACGGGACACAGCTGGGAACAATCAAGGGGTAAACAGGACAACACAGAGACTCAATAGACACAGAAACCTAAATTAATACACAGGGAAAAAAAACAAATCCTTACAATATGACTTAAAAATTTGACTTCTCTTTAAAAACTCATGTTCTTTCTAAAACTCTGCCAGTACAGCTTTGAAAAGTATAAGTGGAGCCTCCTGCACAACCAACAAAATGGAAGCAAGTGGTTTCTGGATAAGTCAATAACATAACACTTGTATTTTCCAGCAGCCATTGTACAGCTCATACAAACCAGCTGACCAAACATCCGCTTGGGTTGCTAGGCGACAGGCTAGAGCCCATCAATTGCGATTCAACATTCGGGAGGTTTTTGAAACTTGACCTTTTAAAACACCAAAAAACACTAACAGCCAAGAAACGGCTAGGTGTTTTTTTTTGTTTTTTTTTAAGTGCCTGGGTTGTTTTAAGAAGCAGTTGAGACCCAAACAGAAGCAAATAAAAATGCAAAAAGTCGATTTTGCATAACAAGTTCGCTTTAGAGCATATAGAAGTAAAAATGTTTCTGTTTGAAAGTTGAAGCAGGATAACACTCTCATCTAAGAAATGTTATCATTCCATATTTCAAGTCATGAACATATTTCCAGTGTCCGGTGTGATGAGTTGTTACAATTGTCTTCAGAAGGACCCAGCAAAATAAAGCTGGAACAGTTTGTGAAAAAATGTACTATGCAAGACATCAAGACCGCTTCAAGCTGACCTGGAGCAATCAGAAGCTTTGTCCCAGTCCCAAAACTGTTCACTGCAGCTCAATCAGAAGCAATGCAAGAGGCAATAAATGCAAAATAAGTCATTTTGGAATGAATTTCAGAGGACAGTTGAAATCAAAGGAGAGTATTTATTTCAATATGACTTAATGAAAAGTGCATGGAAAACAGGATTGTGGTTCCCCGTGCTGTGATGTTGCTTTATTGCTTTTGCAACTGGAGGCTTCGGGTGCATCAAAGAAAAGATAAAAAGGGAAGATGTTCAGTGTTGTTTAAGAGTGAAAGTGTGAAATAAAACATCAGAAAACAGGATTCAGGGTAAAGATCTCGGGTCTTACACCAAGACAAAAATTGGAGGTGCACATCAAACACTAGAAAACACGGGGAAATAAAAGACATTATTATTCTACAGAGAAAAAAAAGAATTATGACCTAAGTTGCCCTTGGAACACAGAAGGTTTCCGATGAGTGACAGGAGCAACTTGCAGACATGTACAAGGAACTTCTAGGTGTCAACAAAAGACATTTTCAGACACATCCATTGTTGCCAAAGCTTTTGAAAAGAAGCATTTCCCAAAGGATCCTGGATGAGCGGGTTGTGAAAAATAGTTGCTCAAAAACCAAACGGATCTTAAGGAAGTTGTTTGTTCAGCTGAAGATTTGAATGTATGCATCTTTCAGCTTTTAGATCAAATGTCGGTCTTTATTTCTGCTTTTTGGGGGGAGGAAAGAGATGAGCAAACAGAGAAAAATGTGAATATAAGGTACACTTTGCTAGTACAGGGTAAGACCTTTTTGTTTTCAGAAATACCGTGATTCTTCAAGGCAGAGATTTTCACAAAGTGTCGGACATTCTTCAGAAATGTTGGTCCATGTTGCAACTCATCTTATCCACAGAGCTGTTGGCCATTCGTTCATGATTTGAGGCTCCTGTTCAACCACATTTCAAAATCAGCTTTTTCTATTTGAGATCTGCTGACTGTGGAGGTCAGCCACTGGAAAGCTCTGAACTCATTGTTCTATTCCATGAAAAAAGATTGCTATGACATGAAGTTTGGGAGACGGTGCTTTATCCTGCTGGAAGTGGCCATCACAAGATCAATACTCTGTGATCATGAAGGGATGACCTTGGCCTGCAATGATATTCAAGGTGCTGTTTCAATAGCTGCTTTTCCATTAACCATAGAATTGTGCTGATTGAAATTATAATTCATTCAGTGTTTATAGTAGGCGACTGTGGCTCAGTGGGTGGAGTTTTTTCTGTCAATCAGAAGGTTGTGGGTTCCATTCCAGTTTCCACCTGGAATCAATGTGTGTACTTTGTAAATGTGTTTGCACTATGTAAATCCATTTATATATCTTCCCAAATAATACCTGTCTTAATTGTCACAAGACGGTGGAGCAGTAAGACAGGACTTATGAAACAAAAACTAACTGTGTGCACCAACTCCTTTGTGATGTTAGTCATGTTTCTTTGACTAACAAATTTGTTAGTAATTTTGACACGTTTATTAGTCAAAACAGGTTATGACTAACAAATAAGAAGTTTGTTTAAAATTCACAAAACGTCCTGTTGTTTGATAACTGAACATTTCATGTGAAAAATGGTACAAAAATAGCACAAATGTAAGTCCTTCAGAAGATTAAACATTGTGTGACCAACCCTTAATGGGAGCAGATCCCTTCAGAACGAAGCTCGATTTCATGGAAAACTCAGTGGGTTTCCAGGCTGCTCTGCCCATCTAATAAGATTACTGTTATGCATTTGGCTAAAAACTGTGCCACTGAGTGGATTGCTCAGTCTTAAAAGGAAATGCAGCTAAAACGCTGGACAGGCTAAATCGTACAGCTCAGTCAACGTCCATCTACAGAGAACACATCCCTCCCCGGCCCCTCAGGAAGAAACAGGAAAAATCCACTGTCCTTACACTGTACCTCATCACACAGCAGCGTGACTCACCCTTCCTTTGCCTCCCTCTCTCTGACTTACAGTTGCCGAGTCAGCTATTTAGCTCACGTATGCCCTCTCTGACCATGCGTGTCCCGCTCCTCCTTTCTTCTCCCTGCTCTCCTCACTGTTCTCGTCTCTTCTCCCTCCATTAGCTCCCGCCGCTTCGCGAAGCTGAACACGACGTCCGGGCCCGACAAACACGGGGCGTCCGCCGCATTTGTGGGACTCTATTTACTTAAGATGCAAATTCATACGAGGAGGAGTGTCTAGATCAGCAGAAGGTCCTGAAGCCAATCATAGTAATGAGGTCCTCTGAGAGGCGCACATGAGCGCAAAATGGGGCCTTGCATGTGAATTTGGATGTATGCACATGCTTAAGAGTTTATTCACGCTAACCATGATTTTTCTTTTCCTAAAGCTGCAATATGTAACTTTTGCAAAAAGAAAAATGTTTTGCATATTTGTTGAAACTGTTGTGACAATATAGTATGAGACTGAGAATCTGTGGGAAAAAAAAAAAAAAAATCAAGTTCCTCTGTTTTCTCCCAGTGCTAACTAGAAACAACCAATCAGAGCCCGGAGGCGGGTCTTAAAGCTGTCAATCACGCCCTTCTGCAACAATGCACCTTCTCCCCATCAGCTAAGACTAGTTAGCTTAGCAACCATTGACAGCAGATAGGCACTATTCCTGTAACTAAATTCCTTCTCTACCATTACCACATTTTGTAGCAAATACACAAAGTTGATTGACAGCACTAAGACCCTCCTCCTGGCTCTGATTGGTTGTTTTTGGTCTGGAGCAGTGCATGTCTTCAGATGGCAAGAGCAGCTCAGGAAGGAGATGAAGGAGATCGATCTTTTCACAGATTATCTGCCTCATGATAAACTGTCACAACATGCGGACAGTTTTAACAAATATGTAAAAAAACAACATTTTTTATGAAAGTCTCATATGGCATCTTTAACGCTGATTAAAATTCAATATTAACTCTCTTTTTCCTCATCAAAGCTCCTTGATATTTGTAGTGAGTTGGTGTGCATCAGCAGATAAAATGCGAACAAGAAGCTAGCTTGTGGCCCTTTAACCGAACTGTCCCAAACATTAAATGAATTTTATGTGGATGACATGATCAGTTAATATAAAGACGATGAAAGCAATGGCACAGAAAGTCAAATCTACAGAGAATTCACAATTAGGCTGGAACAAGAGGTCGAATGTTCAGCATTTCTCAAAGACAACTCTAAAGCACATTTAGGAAAGGAAAAGTCTAAAAGCAGGGATGAGAAAAAGAGACGTGTGTTTTACAAACCATCTCAGCAGTCAGGAGCCTGTAAGATGACAAGATGTGCTCAGGCAGGATTTGAGAGCTGCACACTTTGACTAAAAATATAAAACAATGAACAAAGTACAGTTCAGAAAATATATCAGTGAAAAAGTATGAAGTATTGGAAACTACTCAGTGCAAAATGACATGAGTTTGTTTTCGATCATTTGGTCTCTGCATCACAAAGCAAAATAAACACAGGACCAAATATTCTAAAAATACCAACTCAAAATGTTGAGTTTGAAACCGTTTGAATCCCTGGTGGCTGTTAATTTAGAGCCTTGTGTTTACGTAGGATGTGACGTTTCTCTCCACCTCCAGTATTTTACTGCCACACACAACAAGGGGCCCAATTTGTGACCCTTCCTGTCTTTCTGTTCTTTCCACCAACAACCTCTGCTGTAGATTGTCTGAAACCTGAACATTTTCCCACAGCTGATTAAAGACATTAGAGACATTCTCTCTACAGGAGCTATTACCAGTTAGACTGTAGAAAAACAAAACAAACAAAGCCCAACCGCTTGGCAGGACAGAGACTTGCAAAGAAATAACAAACAGCAGAGAGAAATGATTTTGTGACTCGTGGAGAACCAGTGGCAAGCAGAGAGAAACTGAACGCCTGCTTCTGAATTTCTGCATTTCTGGTTCCTAGAAAACATCCAGTTTAAAAGAAGTTGTTGTTGTGGTTTTCACACTGTATTTACTTTGAGAATAACCCTGACTGGAACCTGGCTTTTAACCAGGCAAATTAATATTCTTGGAATCGTTTTGAGGGAAGGTTTTGTAAAGTAACGATCTGTAATGTGTCCTGTAAATATTCTTCCTGTAGCAGGCAGACGTCATGTTCTAGTGGATTCCTTGAAAATTCACTAGAAATATGAGCAGATCCTGTCAACATCACATCTGATTCACATATTAAAAATAAATAAATAAATTTTTTTAATAAACATACCCATTGACTAATAAAATAAGAGCTTGGATAGATTTATACTTTTTCTTTTCTCTGACAAATGAGGTAAAGTTAAAGACCAAGGTCTAATTTGTTTTTAAAAAGCAGATGGTTGCTCACGTTCACATTTTGTAGTAATTTGTGAAAGCCGCATGAAGCATTAAATATATTCAGTTAACTCTTTATAATCAGACATATTCTTGCACAGTATGTTTTCTCTGTTGATCTGGTGGCTGAATTTCAGTCTCATTGTAAACAGAACAGCAAAAGTTGCTCCTCTTGCTTGAATTTTGACTTTTCCCACTGAACTTTTGGTGTTTGTGTTTTGCATTCGCCCTTTTATTCTCACCAAGAACTCTGTAAGCTGGCATTGTTAGACAGTAAAATATTAGCTTCTTTTAAAAAAAAAAAAAAAAAAAAAGTTCAAGTAAATGCATCTCCCCATGCTCAAGAGCCATTCGCGTAACAGCCCATTATCTCATGCCGGATTAAAAGCCGACCAGAAGCAGCAGCTGTTTGTTTGGACATGTTTTCTGCTCAGATCAAATGCTCTCTGCCTGGAGAATCTTGGAAATGAAATTTGCATTAATATCCGAGCGTATGGCTGAACCATGGGTGCTCTGGTGAATAATGATGTTAACTGGATCCAATAAATCACTCAGCCATTCTGATTACTTAAGAGACTTGAGACGCAAACTATAAATAAACACAGACTCAGACTTCTCTTTAGAGAAAACTGTTTTACTACAACAAAGCCTTTCATTCAGATAAAATGATTCTGCTAATCAGTGGATTTGTTGTTCCCCCCCCCTCCCCTTCAGGCTGAAGTTGTTTAGCTTTTAATTCATTTAATTCTGTCTGCAAACAGCTTTCATGGTTTATACTTTTAACAAACAGTACTGTTCAGAGGCCACAACACCTTAAGGGCCCTGCATGTCAAAATTAGTTCTCATTGTCGCAGTTGCGTGGCAAAAATCGCGTCATTTTGTTCTCATCCTCATGTCGTCCGCCCCTTCTTGTCACAACGCGTCCGTGAAATAGAAATAACTGTTATCATTTGCTTAGAAAAAAACTGGGATGTGAAGTTTGTACTCCATGAGGTCCTTTCAATACCATTTAAAAAGTCACATAAATTAAGAATTATAAAATAATAATAATAGTAAAAAAACCCATTTTCATCACATGCATTAAAAACTACGCAAACAGCTTAAATCACGCTGACTTTCAAAAGCCTGGTAGCCTGAGGGCAAAAACTGTTTTTCAGTCTGCTAGTCCTCGCTTTTACACTTCTGTAACATCTGCTAGAAGGGAGAAGTAAGAACAGGGAGTGCTGTGGCTGAGTTTGGTCTCTGATTATGCTTTTAACTCTCTTTTTTTTCTCTCTCTCTCTCTACTCATAACTTCAGTTGGAGAAATGTTCCCCGATTTCAAAACTTTGGCTGAACCGGCACTTCTAATTCCAGTGTCCAGTGTGCAAGAAAAAAAAAAATTCATCCTCCAGCTCAACATCAAAGCCAAGACATTTCAATACATACATGTAGCTGTGAGATTCAGGTCCAGGCAGACTGGACAGTCCAGGCCACAGCAGATGAATGGCTCGTGATTTAAGTTCATTGTTAAGACATAGCCGCTGTGGCCTCAGTCTGTGGTTTTTGTTACCATGGGGAAAAAAATTGCGCGTATTTATCTGTTTAATGTGCGACGGCGCAATGTGGATTCTCTGTTCAGCTTGGTGAATATTAAATTAACCAAATGAAAATCAAATGCAATTGAATATGTCACTGTTATTATTCAACCACTGTCTTCTCTTTAAGCAGTCTGTAACAAGTTGCTCCCATTTCTGCAGGAGAATCTATAAAAAACAAATTACAAAAAGACTACGCATTCAACTGATATCTTACCTTAAACAAGGTCATTTCAAGGCTGGAAAGTTGACGTACTTTAGAGGATTAACTGAAGGATGGTTTGCATCACACTAGCATGGGAAGATGTTGTTTAGGACGGGTCCGGCAGTAACAGTGGTCAATATTACAGCAGCAATTGGAAAACGAGTGTGTATTCTGTTATTTTTAGATTGTGTTTCCAAAAAGATGGAGAGGAAGTGAAGAAAATGGGAAACTGGAGGAAGGGCTCACGATTGAGAAGAAAAACTAAAGGAGCCCCAGAACGACACAGTGCAGAGTGAAAAAGAACCACACCAGCTGAAAAATCTAACAAATGTTGCAACTTTGATACTCTCTTGTGTGAGCCTGATTTTCTAAGGGTTTACATGTATAAAAATAAGTATATAACTGATCTACAAACGACACGCAAACAGGATTGCATCGGCAAAATGAGGAAGGAGGCGCAACAAAGTTGGCGCCATGAATATGCAAAACACATACAGCTCTGGAAAAACTGAAGAGACCACTGCAAAATGATGGGTTTCTCTGATTTTACTCTTTATAGGCAAATATTTGCGTAAAATTAACATTGCTCTTTTATTCTATGAACTACTGACAACACGTTTCAGAAATTCCAAGCCAAAATTGAGTATTTATTTGCAGGAAATGAGAAATGGTCAAAATGACGAAAAGGATGCAGTGCTTTCAGACCTCAAATAATGCAAAAAAAAAACAAGTTTGTATTCATTTAGAAACAACAATACTGATGTTTTACAGTGCAGTGGTCTCCCCATGTTCTCCAGAGCTGCATTTGACCATCAGAAAGCACAAAGTACTGGGAAGAGCCTCAACGCCATGCAATGCAATTCACTAAACCTCTATTGATATTGAATCCTGGTGCGGAGCTGTTGTCTGTCAGTTGCTATGGCAACAGGTATGTGTGTAGCGTAGCCGGCACAGAGGAGGGTGGGGGGTTTAACAATAACATGCAATGTGACTATTTACCAAACTTCAATAAAAAGGATCAGGATCAGTATTGGCGATACCGGCCCTGTGTTCACTTGGTGTCGGATCACAAGCAGAATATGCATTATCACACAACTAGTCCACCTACTGTGCATGCATTTTAATGTTTTAGTTTTTTTTCATGCGGTTTAGCGCTCCTTATTCCGCGTCTTCGTAGACCGGGGCCCCCAGTGTCGTCTCTTACTTGGTTGTGGAATCAAAGCGATCAACAGTCAGACGAAACGTCTGACGAAACGAAATGAGGCCACTGCTCTGTCACTACAGGGCAGAGAAGAGACCCCAGAGGGATAAACAGTTTGCCACATCATCGCTAATTATCTGCAACCCTGATGTGCAGATCAGAAATACCTGCCTTAATTGTCATCTGAGAATATTTCTCTTATCAGCCTCGCTGCAGTGCCAACACGTTGGAGCGCGGAAGAGCTCTCCAAACGTAGTCACAAGCCTGGACAGGTAATCTGGACTCACAATGTTTACAATAAATAAACAAATAAAGGAATTAAAACATTTACTATCATTCTGCGCCCGGGCCCGAAGGTGTGTGGAGCAAATCGGAGAACGTTCAGCTCTGATAAATAAAGACGACGACGCCCATCTGTGTCCATATGTGTTCATGATTAACGAAGTGCAGATATTGTGAAAGAGGTGACATTGGGGTCGAGCGAAGACAGACTGGCATTGCCATAGGAACCAGCTGCACCCACGCATTCATAGAGGGGAAGGCAGCGCGAGTCGCAGCGAGCCGGGAAGAACAAGAGAGTGGAAAAGAGAAAGAGAAGAGGGAGAAGATGTAAGAGTGATCAGCCTTTGATGTGACTATCAGCCTGCAGGTCTCTTAATCTCTGGCTTCGAACTATTTTTCTGCCTGTGTGATAGAGGATGAAATGAGATTAAGGCTCTTATTAAAACCTCCCCAAATTTACATGCTCCTTGCATCTGTGACACAGGTCCTTCGGCAATGTGGAAATGGCAGCTTAGCTGGAGATATAGAACAGAGAAGGAGGGTTTAAAGCAACAACTGATGGCAGTCAAACCACCTCTTCACCGGAAGAGGAAGCAATAATACCTACAGGTGGCCTTGAGCCTTAAAAAAAATTTAAAAATTCCTAAAGGAGGGCAGGATTTCTGGACATTTTGGGGCCCGCGTGTCGCATCATATCGGGTCTTGACAGCGATCTGTGGGCTACTTCCTGACGCCGACGACAAAACGCTGGCGTCATTTCGTTAAGGCTTCAGCATTGATCTAGCTCTCTCTCTCTCTCTCTCTCTCTCTCTCTCTCACTGCAAGGCCATGAAAAGTTCCTTTTATCAAATTCAAGCTTTAATCAATTACTAAAGCCGGCTCCAGTGCAGAACTTTGTTTTTTGTTTTCGGTTGATTTTTATCAGCTTGCTGACGCCACAGCGGCCTTGTGGCTGCAGCAGGCCGTTCCAAGGCAACATTTCAAGTTGTTTGAAGGACAAAATGAGACTGAAAATACTTTTTTTTTTTTTCTGAAGAGGACCACATGGTGAACATTGCTGCTTATTAGCATAGATTTTTATGTTATTTTATCTTACTAACCTTTAACCTGATAAAAATCCGTTGGCTGGGTTTCTTTTACAGCCAAAAGGTCTGAAAACTGAAATCGCTTCAACCAATACAGTAATTTTACATGTAAAATGCTATTAGGTATAAACAGTAATATTAGGAAAACAGCACAATTGTTGACATATAGGAGAATATGAAGTGTAATAACAAATGATGGACAAAGTACTCAACTCTAGGACTGATTCTCATGGTCAAATCTTACTCAACTACAAGTAAAAGTTGCTCAAGGTGCCGCTGATGGAGCGATCAGAGCCGCATTAGACGCCTTGTGCTTCCTCTAGATCAGGGGTGGGCAATCCTGGTCCTCGAGGGCCGCTGTCCTGCAACTCTTAGATATCTCCCTGGTCCAACACACCTGAATCCAACAGGTGAATCTCTTCCCAAGTGCAGTCAACTTTTCCAGATGCTCCTGCAACTTTTACATCTAAAAGTTGCAGGAGACTGACCCTCAAGGCCTGGAGTTGCCCACCCCTGCTCTGTATGCTAGCTAGCAGCGCTCAATGCTCAATGCTTCGTAGCAAAGTTTGCTAGTCTTCACGGGATGCAACGGAAACTTCTGCTTCGTTTTCACACCCTCGATTCCAACAGCATGTGAATATGTTGGTTCTCTTATGCGAGATCAGTGAAGTGGAAAGCTGCTTCCGTTCTGTCAAGACGGTGACAAACTCCCAAACGTAAGAGGTGAGACGGCATGTGGGAACTAGGTAAGAGCTGGCAGTGAAAACTAAAAAGACCTGCGCAAGAGAAGGAGATCAGTGAATGTTAGCACCAGAAAGCTCCTCACACTGAGATCTATTTGAAAATTAATCAGCAAACCATATTCCTATATGAAACAATCAGGGTGAGCGACTGCGTCAAAAGGCTTAGAGGGTTCAGTAAATAGAGCAACACAACATTGTTTGCAGTCAAAAGCATGAATAAAATCATTAACAACTTTCAAAGTGGCAGTGACAGTACGAGACCTTTTCTAAAACCAGACTAGAAATCAGTCAATATATGATTTAATTTAAAAAAATTTAAAAAACACCTTCAATTGATTACAAACATATTTTAAATTTATTTTTTTGCTTTTGTCAAAATACATAATTTATAAATTTGCTACAATTCTTTACTTCAGTTCAAAGTCGGAAGTGCAAAAGAAGGTTTTCTGACATTGAGAATTTTTATTTGTACTCAAACTTCGAAATCTAAGATAATGTCTTAGCAATTTTGTCTGCAGTTAGCTTTACAAAAGCAGGGAGTCATGCTCATCTGCACCAGTCCTTTTCCTAACATCCAGACCTTTCAGTGCTTTATATATTCTAGACACAGAAAACACATTAGAAAACAGAAATGTATGCCAAACAGAACAGTTATATAGAGTATGAAACGTTTCTGAAGCTGAAACGTGACCTTTTAGGTTTAGGAGTCAGAAATGGAGCCTGCAGCCTAGAGATACAACTTCATATATCAAAGAGTTCAGGAAAGGACATCGATTATCTGATTGTCTTTCGTCTGAATAATTATATTGCATTGCTCTATTATTTTAAATGAATATGTCATCTTTCATGTTCCACTTCCTCTCCTTTTTGTATTTTTTATTTTGCCTGTTGTCACTTTTTAAATTGAATCCATCTGTGTCGACCAAATTCTCTTATTCCTCTGCTTTGTGTGCCAGAAGTTTCAGTGATAAGATGGTAATACGTGTTAACACATTCAGCACATCTCTGTTTTTTTATTTACATATAGACTCAGTGTAATGGTTTGGATTTATTTTAAATCACCAATCTCCATACAAGTTACTACGGAATTTTAATTTTCGCAAATAAAACCAAATACTTAAGATGGAGATATAGTTTTCTTCATGTGACATGGTGACGGTCGCCGGCATCGTGGGATGGAAAGTGAAGTGTGATAAAATGGACATGGGAGGTCGGTGGATTTGATAAAGAGGAAGTTTGATATCATTCTGTCGCCCGTTCTGACAGCAGCATCCGTCACCCCCACCTATCACCCGGCCGGCTCGCAGCCACCTCACTCATTGTCAGCCTGACGGATGTCCTTGTGTTGTGTATGTGTGTCAAGTGTGAGTCAACACCAGTGTGACTGTGTGATAAGCTGGGTGAGACAGGGGGCAGAGTGCTTCCAGTAAGGTCTGCCATGAGATCTGTTGCTGGTGAAATACAGTACTTACATATTTTGGGGCAGCATTGACCAGAATGCCCCTGGTTTTTAGATGTTACTCTGCACCTTTTATTCACTTTTTTCCCTTTCCTCAAAGCTGCGGTATGTAAGTTTTTTTGTTTTGTTTTTGTTTTACATATTTGTTAAAATTATCATAGTTTTGTGGGAGTATCATATAAAACTAAAACTAAAAAAAATCTCTGCTTTCTCCCAGTACTACCTGCAGAAATACACCACTCAGTCAGAAACAACCAATCAGAGCCAGGAGGAGGGGTTAAGCGCTGTCAATCACTCTCGTTCTCACCTCCACTTGCTTATTACTAAGCTACAGCTGGTTCACCACAAAGTCTGCCGCGAATGCTAAGGCTGGTTAGCATGGCCACCGACGACATTGATTGACGGCGCTAAGACCCTCCTCCTGGCTCTGATTGGTCGTTTTTGACAGGGGGCGGTGCAGTTTAACACTGGAAGGAGGTGCAGGAGCTCGATTTTTTGTTCACATTTTATGGGTTTCACATTACACTGTCACAAAATAGTGACATTTTTAATAAATATGGAAAAAAAAAATTTGTAAGAGTTACCTACTGCAGCTTTAAATCAGATCTTTTTCTTCCCCTGATTTGATCATTTTCCTCTTTTTCGTCTCCAACCTGCTTGAACTGAATCAAAAATGGATGTCACACTTTTTCCACAAACCTTTCAGCTACAGCTGAGTCTGACAGTGGCTTTTTGAAATCTCCTTTAAGGCTCAGGAAAAAAAATAGTAGGGAAAAGATTTAGGTCACTCAGCTGCTACTGAAGATTTTCATATTATGTTTGTTTAATAAAAAAATCCCTCGTGTTGTGCCCAGGTGACCCAACTCATTTCCTCAGATGCTGTTGGTACGGATTTTCTTCTCTTAGGATGATAACAGCAGATTCACCCCTGTGTGTATTTACATCATGCATATTCATGTTTGTTTTGACAAATTACTTGAGACTAAACACTGTGGACTGAGGATCATATTTATGAAAGTAGCTTAAACCTTTAGAAGATCAGGCCCAGAGATATTTAGCCTGACGGTGCTGCAAAGTTCAGCATCATGTCGTTTCCATATGCTTGGCTCTCAATTCTACATATATTATCTGATCTGCACCAAATTTTTAAAGGATTGATCTCAAACAACCTCAAAAAAGGAATCCAATCAAGTGACTTTTGGTGGGTGTGGCCCAATTTCTCCACAGTGTGCCCTAGAAACGTTATTTTTTCTTTTTTTAATAAACCCCAAGACATGCCCTGACCTACATTTGGAACGTGTGTAATTTCCCAGGTTCTACAAAAATGTCTCTCGAAACCATGGTCCATACCTCACAGGAAGTCCACCATGTTGGATCAAAGCCGCCATTTTGTCTCCTTTAAATACATACGTGTGCAAAGTCCTCCTACAGACTTCAAAAATCACTCAGAATGGTCTCACGGCACTGGAGATCAAAAGTTATCAAACGCATTTCGCTTTTTATAACGTTGCTTTTGGGTTTGGAAGGTTGCCACGGGAGATTAAAGGACTTCTCAAATCATGCATGATGGAATGAAGGCAACATTCCAGGTATGTTTTTGATGAGAGAATAACATTATAACATGGATGCAAAGCCCAAAAAGTTGAATTTACATAATACTTCCATTTAAAACTTGCCGCTGGACTCGTACGATACGATTTGATACGTTCGCCAAATGCACCACCTAGTGGTTAACTGCTAGTGTGCTGCGCAGGCCAGTGGCTGCTGCTTGCAGCTTTAATAGTATCCTTATTTCTAACTCACGTCAGTGTAGTATGGGCAACCACAGTAAGGTCTAAATCATCTTGCAGTCAGCTTTACTACTGTGGAAGGGAAGAATTATTACAGCCGTCTCTCTGCTTGTTCCAGTATTGGCACCCTAGAGTGATGTTGGGCCAAATGACTTTACATATTTAATGTATTGCCACAGGCTGAAAGGCAACAGGCATCCACTCCTCATGTTGTGCACCACTTGTCCCTTATGCCTTGCATCAGCAGACCTAAATGATGCTGCTGGGGGAGTTCTCAGCGAGGCTGCGAGCTTGTCCATATGCCGTTCTTAAAAGCACTATGTGGCTGAAGGTTTGAGCAGCAGATGTGCATGTTGTCTGACTGAGTGAAAGCAAAGTGTTTTTCTTCTCATGTGTCATAGCTGAGCTGTAAGGCATGCACCGCTCATACTGCTTTGTGAGCATCCACAGAAATAAAATATGCCTATGAGAATTTGTCTCCACGACTCGATCCAATCAGATGGTGTTTTGGTTCCTTGTGTTTCTAAGCACATGTCAGATTTGGGAGTGCAACAGCCAACCTAAATATGAAATGCATTATGAAGAGCATCATAGCAAGTTCATTATTGCCTTTCTTTCCTCCATTTGGGAAAAAAAAGATGACTTACTCTTAAATCCCTTCTAAATTGTGACGTTTCTCTTTGGCCGGTTAACGTCTGGTTGAGTGTGTCTACGTTGCCGTGTGTTCCTCACTATTGTGGGTGTGAATATGGAAGAGTATACAACATTGAATGATGTAGAAAAGCTTGGAATGTAACTGCGTTATGTTATCGTTTAAATCCAAAAATTTTGGGCACGCACACAACGCTGAAGGATATCCATAGCCACGCTGTCACTGTAAACCAATTCCATTAAAATGAAACCTGAAGATGAAGGTATTATTAATTTAGTACAATTTGCCACAACAAACAGAAAAATAATGCAGAAAAACCATTTAACAACAAATCTTGTGTTTGGGTCATCTTTTTTGTAACTAAACAGAAAGACACCGAATTCCACACCACATTGTGAAAGTCAAGCTAGCATAACTGACCTACTTACTGCTCCCTTGATATGTCTTATTAATTAAACCTTTATCATTACCTTATCTAGTTTTTGTAGTGTTGAAAATGAATATCAAAGCACTGCATCCCTTTTTCTTTTATATAGAAAAACCTAAATAAATTTAGGTTTTAGTGCATTGTGTTGACAACTTGACAGCTAAAACCAATGCTAGTCATCGCTGGCAGTTGGGTAGGCTGTTGCGCGCGTGATGTCACGTTGCAACATGTCTGCACATGTAGCTCACAAGGTGACAGATACACACAGTGATGTTAGATCACTGACGTTGGACCACTTTTTTTCAGTAACCAGTAATCTAACGCGTTGCTATTTCAAATCCAGTAGTCAGACTATAGTTACTTATCGAAATCACTTTGTGTTACTATTTTCTTTTGTAATTTAATTTTATTTCCTCTACGCATTTTGGGGAGTAACTTCAGTTTCTATGCGACAGTATCAGCAGCAACCGAAAAGTAAACAATGGAGGGAAGAGAGAAATGCGCATTTTGTTGCTGGAAAAACAGGAACTATTTTGAGTTTCGCTCGCCAAGTCCGATTATTGTAAGCAGCTTGGGGCTTGTTTTTTTCTAAAGTTGCTTGCAGATTTAATGAGTCACAGGTTGTGGTTTTTGGGCTTGCAAATAAGCAACTGTGTGTCAGAATTTGTCTGACATCCAGTTGGTTTTAGTCAGACTCTCCCTGTCCATCATTTCCCAGATGATCCGTCCCGCTGTGTCTTTGTTAATGTCAGGTTAATATTTTACCTCTGAATGACGTCGAGCTTCGCTTTGCACTCCAGAAAACTGCAAACATCGAGACTAAAATGAACAGAGCAATAAACGTGAAAACAGCCACGAATGAATGAGTCCGTAAAGTTGTGCAACTAAACGGCATTATAGTTATTAATATTAAGATAAGTGTCACAAATCTGTTCAGCGGGACATCTGAGTTGTGGAGCCGCAGATGTCTGAGCTCTGACACCAAACACAGGGCCGTAACTCAGAACCTGGAGGCTTGGGGGGGAGGGGAGATCTAAAATCATATTTAACATTTTCCAGATAATAGTTGAACACACAAAAACAAACACAAAATACTAGTTGGTTTTTTTTTTGTACTGTTGTAGCCATTAAACAATCTCCCCTTCTTATAAGTGGAGACACATTGTTGATGTTACCATTATAAAATAACCTGAATTAAATATTGGCAAAGATCAATGTCATTTTCACAGGTGGTGGAGCGTTGTTGTTAGCAGCTGCTGAAAGTAACTAAAAAAGTTACTTTTAATGTAACTTAGTTACTTTCCAAATCAAGTAATCAGTAATCCGATTAAAGTTACTTTTTCAAAGTAACTATGCCATCACTGGATACACAATATCACATTATAAAAAAATATATATATAAAAAAAAAAAGGGGATTGTTTACTTCAACAAATGCAAAACTCTGTTTTGAAACGATCTGTAATCAGGTCTAGAATCTTCCACTCCAAGTCTGTCTGGATATTACTTTGTTTTCATGCTGCTGAATTTGTAGTTGATCCAAATGCTAATATGCATTAAAAATAGTCAATATTGCTTTTCAAAAACAGGAATAAAAGGTTTCCTGAATCTGACATTGTGCTTTAAATTGTAACTAATTTGAGTACAGAACAATCCATTTCGCATTTGATCGTTCTCTTTTTTTTGCAGTCTGAAACAGAGATGTCTAAAATTATTACCTACCAAAGTTCAGTGAAAAATAGGCAAATGTTAAACGTCACCACAAAACCCTTAACTTAAAATAAACAAATTACCCGCCGGGTCAGATTTATATATCCAAATAATATCCACAAAGTGATCTAACTTTAAGAGGACATGTTTTTGGACACATTCAGACATTAATCAGCCTTCATCTGTTGTGTTGGAACTGAAAACAAAACAAAAAAAAACAGGCTGAACACAAACCAAGCAGCAATGACATTTCCTCTGCTATACAACTCGGAAAGCAATTTTTCATGGGACAAAACTCCTTTGAAACACATTTTACGTTAAAACCTTCCAACTATATCACCGCTTCACTAATGTACTATCCTCCCTGACTTTATTGTTTTGCCTGGAGTCTGATTGAATTTCCAGCCTTTGTCTGGAATTTGAGGAGCAGCTGAGCATCACTAACAGCCTAGAGCAAACCATTATCGCTGCAGTTCAGCAAGAATAAAAACAAAACTCACCCACAGCCGCACGCACATGGGAACCTACAGCAAACACCCAAATACAGCCCCGGTAGAGGAGTTTCTGTTTGGTTTGCCGTCATGATTTAACAGTAATGTTCAACCTAACAGGAGCAGTAAATTGCTGTATTACCCACAAACAAGCTATTTTGTTTAAAAAAAAAAAAAGAACACATCAGAAAGTTTCAATTTGCATAATAGCACCGCATTTTGACTTTAAAATAACATGCTGTTAAAAGCTCGTTATCAAATGAGTCCAACCCTGAGGCGACCTCTTTACTTCTGTATAAAGCAAAACATGCCATTTTACTTAAAAAAAATCCTTTTAAGATTTAGTACGTTGGCCTTGATATGTAAATTATTTTTCTGATAGCAACGAGAGAAATAGAATAAGTCACTAAGCCGGTCTCTACATCCCAGGCGTTTGCTTAGTATGGTCTCTGAAGAACAAATCAAGACGGACTACAGCAGAGGAAGAAGATCACACCAGGTGCAACTCGTGACACCTAGCAGCAGAAAACTGAGGATCCACGTTTCAGAGGATTGAAAAAAAAAAAATAGGAGAAATATACTGTAGGTTTGTCTGATAATTGTTGATTTGAGTAACAACATTTAACGGTCGAGTCAGACTTTAAAGGGGCAGTATTATGTGTTTTCCAGATAACTCCTCCATATATATATACCAAATATGACTTAAAAGACATTTTACTTTGTAATTTAATGCCTTGAAATTGGGCCTCTGTCTCTTTAAGAAACTCCTGCTCTTCATGAAACTCTGCCTTCAGGAATTCATCACAACATGGCTCCTCAATTATCCGTTTAGCAAAGTTTCTCCCAGTGTTACACTGAGAAGCAGCTCCTATAATGAGCTCAGCTGATGTGCAGTTCCACCAGGTGTTTGCTAATTGCTGCTGGCTAGTCTGAAGGGGCTGAGTGAGGGAGTCACGGGGTTGGGGTTGTGATTCTTTGTGAATCTTCAGCCATTGGACAATTCTCAATTATTTAACTATACGTACAGGAGTCAAGAGCACAAAAGCATTTTCATCTCTCTAAATATTCTGGAAGAATGTCCAGAAACAACGAAAAATGTCAGACAGTTTTAAACTCTTGTCTTATATTTTTATTCTTTCTTGGGCAGCATCTGTTGTGAACAACTGTGATCTCAGAGTTTGGCTCGTAGCGCAGAGCTGTCATACCTAAATGTGATCAGCCACCCCTAAAAATATACAGCTCATCTTTTGCAGTTTGAGTTCAGACTGTATTTGGAAATGTACGGTTCAGTGTCTTCAGGTTCTTTCTATATCTCCGTGGCTCTTGTTTGTTCCACCAGTTTTCGAATAGTTTCAGCTATTTGTCATAAACCAGAAGTGAAGATTGTGGCTGTAAAGTTTATTCTACAATAAAAAAAGGTTTTGAATTCAACTAACGGCGTAAAAATTGAATAGATCTTGCTGGAACATTAGTCAGGTGGCAGGAGGCCGACTTTGTAACTGGCTTAATGTGGCTCTAAATGTTCAGATCACTACACCCAGATATAAGGCCTGATCTCTGTAATAACTGAATCTGTGTTGATTCTAGATTGTTCCTCTTTAGATCAACAGATAACTTCAGTTTTGTTTCTGTTCGTTGGGCTGGAGCACAAGTGCAGATAAGACTGAGTAACACTCACCTACAGTATAAGTCACCAAAAGCAAACCACATAGAAGTCCAGAATGTCTGTTATCATGTCATTAATGTTTTCTCACGTTTCTTTCGTTTTTTATGT
>CAEFZX010009298.1:0-36269 GCA_903066825.1 Alfaro cultratus
GATTAATCAGTTTAGCAGTAAAACAAACCGCTGACTGACCTGCAGAAAACCTGCAGCTCCGCTGCAGATGGCGAGAGGGAGAAACACATCCTGTCAATCAGACCGTAACGATGCACTATGTAGGTTTCATTAAAAGAAAACAAACATTTCATATTTAATGTCGCCATAGGCTTGTCACAATAATACATTTAGCTGGAAGATAAATTGTCCCAGAAGTTATTGTTACTGTTTTGAGACCATTTTCAACTAATAACAGCAGAATAATACAAAAAACACACAGTCAGAAATCAATCAACTTTAACTCTTAACACTGGAACTGGAAAACATTTTAAATATTCAAAAACAAACAAAACCACAGCAACAACAAATTAAATTAATTATTTTAATTAGTCTCTAAACAACTATTGTATATATTCCAGGTCAGATGTTCTCTGCTCTGCAGAGCAACACCATTGTTTTTGCTAGAATTAATTGAAGGAATTAGTTTGCGAGGAAAAGAAAAACTAGGTGGTGAAGTCAGGAATAAAAGATAAAGCCATTTCTCTTTTTTTTCTTATCTATTTTAATTAAGTTCAACATTTCTAACACCACCAATAATTTATGTCTGAAATTCATTACTATTGGTGACGTTAAATCACTTAAATCACACATTTAGATACACATTCTGACAAAGTACAGTACAATCTGGATCTTGGGGTAAATACATTATTTGCAGGACTAGCTGTTAGTAGAAACACCAAGAGAGAGAGGGACGAGGTCTTGAGGAGAGAATCTTCTGCAGGAGAAATTGTGTCTTAGATTAAGAGTGAGGCGATGCTGCAGTGGAGAGGATTAGGACTGCGAAACAGAAGCAACACTTGCAGAGGACAATTCAGCGACATGAAAAACGCACTGCCACATGCCCACCCAGAAATGCACATATATAGGGAAATGCAATAAAGGTGAGAAAGAAAAGACACAAATGTAAAACAACAAGAGAGTTCAATACGTAAATCCTTCAAGGTAAATTGGAAACTCTGGAGTAAAAGCACATCCTGCTTCTGGAAGTATGTAATTATCTTATTGCAATCATACAGAAGAAAACAAACTGAAAAATTTCTAAATGCAGAAATGTTTTGTGTAATTTGTCATAAAATATAAAATAAATAATTAAAGAACAGGATAAGATGTATTAACAAAGCTTAAATTTGAGGTTGACATCCTGCTATCCTTGGCTCTGTAATCCCCATTCTCTGACTGGGCTGCTCAGTATACGCACCAAGAGCCTTACTCCCATAAGACCAATCTCTCTGACATCTGGGCCACTGCCTTTCTCTGGGCTCTAGACAGATGTTTGGATGATTGTTAAGCTCCCAGGGTTCTTAAGAGAGAGGAAGTGAGAGTTGCTCTTGGTTTGACAGCATTCTCAGAACAGCTCTGTGGCAATCACTCATGTAATCATGATGTAGGGTTTGTACAGATGGGATTCTTTACAGTAGTTTCAAATCCGAAGGCACTCAAGTCTCCCAGTCCACTAGAGAGTGTTTCCAACAGTTAATTTTCTTTGTATTCAACTGAGAGAGTCGATTCATTTCCATCTTTCAGGCTGTACATTTGAGACCAAAACACTGACCAATGTTCATCCTAGGCTAGGCAGCTGGTGACAGATGAACAAGGCAAAACTTAGCAAGAGCTCTTTAATTTGACTAACTTTTGATTCTGTCTGGTTCAGCTGATCAGTTCTGTTAACACAAGCACATTATCTAAAACTGATCACATGACTAAATCTGATTTTTATTTAAGTTTAGCTCTAAGTAGAACAGCCTATAACAGAGCTTTGAGAATATATTTGCCTCCTGATAGATCCCCCCAACCCCTAAAGACATAACCTGAGTTAATGCACAATACTTTTTCCAAAGGATGACTCAGTGTATCAAGGGAGAAATCTCTCCAAACAAACCTGGCTTATGAAAAATTAATTGCCCCCAAACCTGGAGACTATTTGTGCCACTCTCAGCAACAACATCAAGCTTTTATGCTAACTAGCAACATGTCTTTTCCATTCCTGTGGGAGAGTTTT
This sequence comes from Alfaro cultratus, assembly GCA_903066825.1. Classification (NCBI taxonomy): domain Eukaryota; kingdom Metazoa; phylum Chordata; class Actinopteri; order Cyprinodontiformes; family Poeciliidae; genus Alfaro; species Alfaro cultratus. The sequence continues at coordinate 2,060 of CAEFZX010009298.1, forward strand.
TGCCAATGACTGTTTGCACAGATGCTTAAATACATTGGATAGTTTGGACTGGCTACAGCAACCCAATGAGATTTAATTCCAGACATTGACTATGCCACTTCAAAATCTTTATTTTGTTTCATTTGTTTAAACATTCAGAGATTGTTGATGTTGGTGTGTGTCCAATAATTATCCTGCTGCACACTCCCGCTCAAATTACCACTGCTTACATTTTCGGTCCAGCAGTCCTCAAAAACTGGACACATAAAAACACCACTCAGTACTTTATATGTTTTGTCTGTGTAATCCTTAATCTGTTATATTTGGCATTTTGCAGGCCGATGTTTTCCAGATCACATATTCTCCATTTTATACACAACAGTGTATGTGTTTTCCATTTTTGTTGAATACACTTTCTGCTATTTTTTTAGTTTGTTCAAAAGAAAAGTGTTATCTAAAGACTCCCATTCCTCAGGTCATTCATAGATCAAAGATCCACAATTCAATTTAATCATGTTCGTTGGACCTAATTCTTCTTGGATAACTTGTTTCAGCACCACACTTTTTAAATGCTTTGTCAATGTCTGCCTGCAACAACACAGTGGAAGCAGGTAGCAGTCTTATATTAAGGTGAAATGTTGGTGTCCTGAGCCCACTTTTTTTTACCCAATAATGTCCAGTTGTCTCCATATAATGATTATGATGTAGTTTGATTGGTGGATTAAACACTTATCCCTCCCCTCTGCCCACCTTATTGATTTTTCTCCAGCCCAGCATGCCTCAGCTTCCCCCCCCTAAAAGGTGAGGTGGATTCATGGCCTGATGAATAGCAGAGGATTGATTCGTATTTAATTAACAATTTGTAGGGGACTCTCTCTCTCTCTTTCACCACTCTACTCCTCATTCCACCCCTCTCTTCTTCCCTCTATAAGGTCTTGGACGGCTTGTGAGACAAGCAATGAGTGGAGGAAAGGTGATGCATGGATAATTTATAGCCTGATCGATAAGTCCTGGCCTAACATCTACAATGCCTGAATATGAGGGCCGGAAGGAGTGTCAGGGTCCACAACTGGGGAAGTGGGTGAACAGCAAAGAAGACAACAGTGACAAAAACTGGGAAGACTGATCAAGTGTCACAGCGAGCAAAAAGGGAGAACAGTGCAGACAAAAAATCTTAAATATAAAGGAAACAATGGGTTACATCCTGTTTGTAAAAACTTTCTTCCTCCAAGGCAACATTGCTACCAACTACACCACCATGCAGCCTGCAGGCAGCATGCTATCATAAAATTGTGACGCGCTCCATAGCTGGCCAGGATGACAAACTGGTGCAAGATGTCTTTGAAACTGAGCAGACAAGTGCGAAGAGAGTAGAGCGTCAACTTTTAAAATGTTTTAAAAATGTTCAAAGTATTCTGTTGATTTAAAATATGTAAAATATGTTGTTTTTTTCAAAAATGATTTACAAAAAAATTAACAGCTGATTAACATTGATGAAAACTCTGCCGTCATTAATTTTCACTTTGAAATGTCAGCCTGAGATATTACAATTTTGCTGTGTAATGATCTAAAAAGCTGTCTTTGTTCTGAAATAATATTGTGGCAACTTATGAGTCTGGTGAGGGATTTAAACCAGTCTCACATAAATTTGAAATGAGCCGCGACCTCTGTTGGAAAATAGACTGAAACTTGAGAACGAAAACAAAGCATGCTAGTAGAAAATAATAATCACAATTTGTTCATCTTTCTTTAACTAATTAACTACGCTTATTGTCTAATTTTCATGATATTCCTAACTGAATTACACATTTACTATTCTAACAGCTCGAGGTAAGTATTGTTTTTCTGCAGCACTTCCATTAGAGGGCAGTGCTGAGATCATATTCACCATGTGCCCCACTCAGACATGCCATGTTTGTGGAGACAAACATGGCATGTCTTCCATTAAGCCTCCTGATAAACACTCATCGTAATGTAAAAGCCTTCAACGTGATCAAATGCCTCAACAGAAAACAGACTCATAAAATGTATTTTCTTCTAACAGAAAAGGAAAATCTCCATAACTTATTTCTCAGCTACTTACAATGATGTGAAATAGGACAAAAAAAGTAATTCACCAAAGGCAAAGCAGCACCAAGGTGAAAACAAAGACAATTAGTAGGAGCTGCTGCCCCCCCAACTTAGGATCAGTGGACTCCAACCTCTCCTCAATCACGCACACACACATACACACAGATGAAATGGGCTGCTGAGGGGGCACCATGTGCGATGAGTCTCCAGCGTTAACAGCCTTCCCCATAAAAGTGTTTTATCACGTATCTTGTAATGCAACACATTAAGGGTTGCTGTTGTTATTTCCAGCAAGGTCATTTTTACCCACTCTTTCCCATCGCTGCAATGCTTGCGTTCTACCTGTGCATCACCTTCTCCCTTGGTTCTCTGACTGTTTGCTGCCTCCAGCTGTGGTGACATGATAGCGTTATCACACCATTAAAAGTGTGGGTACTGTGGAAACCTAGCCAAATTTAACAAAAGGCTTTCAGAACCTGGCCTACTTTCACAAACACTGGTTGCTCTTCATGTCTGGGTTTGCATGCTAAATCCATTTTTACCCCGTTAGCCTCTGTGCACATTTTTTTTTATTTAGGGCTTACAAGTTCTGCACTATGTGTAATAAACTGTGTTTACGTTCCCCTAGTCTGTACTGTCGGTGAACTGCTTTTGAGCTTATCTCAGATTTATAATCGTGCTGAACCTACTTTTATCTGTATTTCAAACCCATCTTTGAATCCGTTCAGTCATCATCTTAATGAACACGTATATGTATTTTTTTTTGTTGTTATTCCTCTCTTCATATTTAAGTCCCCAGGCTTTTCCAGTAATCTCATCAGTTTGGCCTTACCCCCCACTAACCCTGCGACCCTCAGGCAGCTTCAGCAGTAATAAAAGAAAAGCATAATCCAGCATTTAGAAATATGAGATTTGCTCGTGAGAAGCTGGCGAGCCCTGCTGGATTAGAAATGGCCTTGACTGGTCCAGGAGTGGTAGCTCTGTGCCCCGCAGGTGATCGGAAGTCTGAATGGAAATAAGAAAAAATATATATTTTTCCACCATTAGGTTGTGATTATTTCTTTGTAAAAATATTTGTCCCATTTCCTGTACAAGTCGCTGGTTATGTGTAAGTGAGTTTGTTGAGTGTGTTGGAGGTGGTGGGGGTTTTCTCTAAAGGGGGTTTGATAGAGAACAAGAGGTTGTGCGTTCTTGTTATTTATGGGACCCAGTATTTGAGATGATAGAGCACAAAATTGGGCTGCTTTTTAATTTTTTTTTCTCTATCCCTTTTCACCTCACCCCACTCATTTATTTAATAACCTCTAAAATGCAAATCCGTATGCACGCATGCATCCCAGACAATGCTGCCGATGCGGATTTTATGTAAAACGTGCCCATAACTCTAGTGTACGGGGTAACATATGAGTTTATGTGGTTTCATTACTTAAAAGGATTTTTTGTTTGTTTGGGAGTCGTATGCATATGTGTAGTTGTGTGTGTGTGTGTGTGTGTGTGGGTGGGTGGGTGGTAATGTCAGTGTTTGCACATGAGCATATGCATGTGGCTGGGGGTTAAGTAGATGGAAGGAACGGTTTCTAGTGAAGCCGTATGTTTGTTTGTGCCATGCCTGCGTGGGGCTGACTGCACTGTCGCAGGAAATGCTAAATGGAAAGAGACATTAAATAATAAGAGCGCTTTCATTGACATTAAAATAATCTAAACATTTTTCTTTGATACTTGCTTGTTGCTTTTATTTTTAGGATGATCGTTGAATACCTGTGAATCATTTAATCTCAGGTTAAATGATTTCTAATATTATGAGTAAAATAAAAGCTTTTTATATGACTGCTACCTCAATAAGCCTAATGAGAAATATGTTAATAAATTACAGTTGTGCACTTTTTTTAGATTATGTTGATATTCAAAGATTTTAAACAGCTAAATGCTGGTAAGGCACATATGTTGGAATATTTCATTATTTTGATATTATATGTTTAAAATTATGCATGTTTTTATGTAAATCTTTTTTTTTTTAAAAATATGACATGTTTATTGTGTGTGAGCAGAAATATACCACTTACTTCATGCAGACAACAACAACACATAGAGAGAATAAGAATAAAAATGCATGCCTACTAGGTTTCTGCGTCAGACTGACCCAAATTAATGTTGATCATTAAACATTTTAAACTTCAACTGTATCTTTTCTGAATTGTTGTAAGGATCATTTAGTGCAGAATTATGTTATTAAAGCTACAATGCATAATGTGTATTACAAGTCCATTCCTCTTAATGTACGTGGGCATGTTCAGATCCTCTTTACACATGCAATATGAGAGGGACAGATTAATAATTAGGTCCTGTTTTATCTTCAAATGCTGAAAAGAAAAGCTTGAGCCAGTATCTCCTGAGTTTGAGCTTTTTATGATGTGTTTTTAAAAATAATTTGGTGGAGGAAATATCTGGTTTGCACAGTATGCAGGATATGAAACTGTTGTTTTTTTTTTCTTCAGGTTTTCATTTCACACCCTTGTCAAGCATGCAAACAACATGGATCATACACAAGCAAAATGTCTTGCAAACCTTTTTGTAATATTGCGGAAATGATAATTCAACCAATTACACAGGTCCTTGAAAATGTTTCCATGCTCGTTGAACTTTTTTAAATTTTGGCAAGGCACAAGCACAGACATCAGTGTGTTTTATCTGAAATCTACTGTATTTGTGTGCCTTCATGCATCTCTGCCGTTCTAGTGTGTATCAGACACTTTAGTCCATTGGATTGAGATTCATTTGCTATTTAAGGGTCAGGGTTCGGGCCACATGTCGGTTGCATGCTTCACTGATCAATACCTTCATCACACATTCTGCTTGACCCCGTCGTTTTGTCACCGTAAATTCCCAAGCCACCTTTTTTCCCTTCCCTGCTTTCCACCCCCTTCTCATCATTCTTCTTCCTCTTCTTTCCCTTCTCAAGTCATTTAAAGACGTGTCGGAGTCAGGGGGGAGCACTTTGTTAGATCTAAATACATTTAATGCAGCCAGGGATGGGGGTTTGATAGCTAATGGTTAGAAATTCGAGGGATGGGTGTCATCTCGGGAGGGATGTGCCAGAGCTAAAGAAGAGATTTTAAGTCCTTCATCTTTTTGGGACCAGATTTGTTTGAGGTGCTGATCAAAGGGAAGAACTTTGATGTAAGAATCAGGGCTGAAGTAGGCCTTGTATTCACTTAAAATGTCTCACATTTTTTCCTCAATGCCACCACAATTGTTATTTTAAAGTTAAAATCTAGAAAGGATGATGTAAATTTGTATGAAATCCATTACAACCGATTATAATCAGAAGTCATCTAATAAGTAACTAATATCCATTTGTGTGCGTTCTAGAGCCAATGTGAATTCAGCTTTTAATAGGACATTTGCTAGAGAACATAGGTGATTAAGCATCATGAAACTCGGGAACAATTCAGATAGATCAGAGATTAAGTTGCTTAAAAACTTTAAGTAAAGAGAGCTTTAATCAGAAATAGCAAAGAGCAACGCGGTAACTTCAGAGGAGCTGCATCGATCCACCTCTCAGGTTGATCCACCTCTCAGGTTGACGTATCTGTGGATAGAATAATCACGAGTCGTGAACTTTAATCCACAAAAATGCCATTTGAAGAAGAATGGCAAGAGGAAAGCTCATGTTAAAAGAAACTGATATGAGTTTTTTTTTTTTTTTTTTTTTTGCTGTTTGCCACAAACCAAGCAGGGGGCATGGCAGTCGTGAAGATAAAGATGATTATGAGAGGCCAGGCTAAAATTATTTGCTATCTGCAAAATGCTAAATGTGGCAGCAGCAACGTGGTGTGGGTATAATCTTTTTTTCCCTATCTGGAACAGGGGAGCTGATCAGAGTTAATGGGATGATAACTGGATTAAATGCAGGGCAATTATGAAAAAAACAATATATATATAAAAACTGTTAGAGGCTATTGAAAACTGAGAGCAGAGCAGAGATCCATCTTTGAGAGTTGCAACCCTAAACACAAAGCCACAGTAGATCAGAGCATATTCATATGTTTGAGCTGCATAGTCGAAGTCCAGACCAAAATCTAATTGGGAATCTATGGAAAGTCTTACCCAATACAAATGAACACCACACTTTTCAGATTGATGTTTGTGGAAAAATCCTAAGAAACTTTTTTTTTTTTGCTGGCCTGCCTAGCAAATGAAATCCGAATGAAATGCAACAAATTAAAACTTTTGCAAGAATTTTTTATTTTATTTTATTTTATTTGCAAAATGTCAAAATCCAAGTACATAGTAAATTTGGTCCAAACCAGGATTCCAATGCAACATGTGCATTTGCATGTCCTTTCTGCCTTTCTCAATTCCTTCATCATCCTCTTCCTCCCATGAAAATTGCAGACCAGCTACTCCTTCATCCCGTAACGTCTTCTTCACATTCTCCCCTCCCTCCTCGCCTCCATCTTTCTTTTCCTACCATCTTGAGGCATCCTGCGCAGGATGTCACGCTGCTCAGACATCTGTCTGCCTGCCTGTTTTGATATAGTAGCATAAGGTGTGTCTGATGACAAAGGTCAGGGACAAACAGTCTATTCAATCCACTCATCATTATTAGGGGTATCAATAAATTTGGTTGGAAGACTACACCTTGAACTCTGCGCCTTTAACCTCGCTTTGAATGTATCTCTTTCTATCCTTTTTCACACCCTGTTGCTCGGTGACAAAAGGTGTCTCTTCCTCAGCATCTTCATCTGTCTCGACCCTGAGAGCCCAAAGGATCCATTAGCTGAATGAGGTTAATGCTTCCACTCTACATATGCAAGATGTGGAAGTGCAGAGCATTCTGCGAATACCAACATGACCATCGTGTTGAGCTGTGGTGTGTTTTTCAGGAAAGCGGACGGTTTACAAAATGCTTCACTTTTGCAGCGAAATGATCAAAAAGAAGAAATCCAAAACGGCAATCACTTCTGTGCTTGGTCACAGCAGTGATCTCAACTGATAGGCTCAAGTAAAGACTTTCCAGCAGACAATAAAAATATGTAAATATTTGCTTGATTTTTTTAAAATTATTTTAATTTGTACATCTCTCCAAAACTCGCCACCCTGCTCTGTGCTCCTGTATTAACAATAGTTCTGCTTCTCCCTCTTGTCTTTGTCCCTGATCTCTCTCCCTGCCCTCCCCACCCTCAGAAACCAAATTATAAAATCATCGAGAGCATGATGAGATTGCTGCTCCGTTATTAATCTTCAATAAATACATCTTGACCCAGGGATTAAGTGTATGCCCTCTCCACCCCCTTGTCCTCTCCAACCGCAGTCACCCCCTCCCATCCCAACACACACAGCACCACTCGTCTCTCCAGAAATCCTGTGACATCAATTTTGCAAAAAAAAAAAAAAAAAAAAAAAATGGGGAAAGAAAACAACAGACAAGTGTTGCAGGGGAGAAAGAGAGAGGGAAAGAGGGAGAGTGGCTTGAACAGACGGTCCAACCCAGATTGTGTGCTGCTGAATGATGACGCCGACCTTGGTGATGTTGGTTAGGCCTTTTGGCAGGATGGAGATGTTCCTTTCTCTCCGTGAAAGACAAATAGGACAGTGAAAACAAGAACAAATTAAAAAACTAAGTACTTATTTACATTTCCCACACAGAATGGGCACAAAGATTATAAAAATGTAATTTCATGTAGCTAAATTTGTAGGATTCTCCTCAATCTTCATTTGTTTTCCCCAAAATGATTACCTATTAGAAAACACGTTCCAAATGACAGCTCTGAATTAGAATAATGTCATTGTTCATAAAATATGAATAATGAAATTGAAATGAAATAAAGATTAGATGTAAAAGAGGCTGTCTCAAAATACTGACCTGATTCACTTAATCTAAGCATTCATATTTTTTGAATGTAAGACAGGTTTTTGAAGTTTTATCAAAAAATAAATGAGATTTTCAGTTTAACTTGGGCATAAATGCAATGAAAATGCATTTACATACATATAATCTCCCTAAATTATTTATCTCCCTAAATAATCATGCAATAATCATGTTGCAAATTAGCAATGTTTTTCCTATTTATTTTTAATTTAAAACACATTTTAAAATACATTTTGTATTGTTATGCATTAGGAATTGTAAATCAATTTGTCTTTTCACCCTTTTTATTTTTGGTTATTATTTTTCTGCTGTAAAAAAAATTTACATAAAAAAATAAACAATAAAACAAGTTCTGTGGGTCTTTTGCTCAAAGGAAGGAGCAAAATGCTGAAATACAGGAGCAGAAATGAACAAAGAAAAATTTGGTGGCATTTTCTAAACTGAATATTTTTTGCAAATATTTTTTTTAATAGAAACACTCGTTTCTTTTCCCCTTTTCTGCAACGAAAACCTCTCTTCAGCCTGACACTTGAAAACCTGCCTTTAATAAGAACAATTATACTAAGTGATTTATCACCTCCTTCAGCTAAAGATCAGAGGAGTCTGCAGCAGGCGGACCCTCTTTGATGACAGCGTACACGGAGGCTGCGTTGCTGCTCTTGTGCATCCAGGAATGTTTTTCCTCCCACATCCCTCTCCTCTTCCTCTATTTGCCACGCCGCTGAGAGGTGACAGTTGAGCAATGGCTGCAGCAATAATTGAAAAGTGTGGTGGCTGGCTGCTGGTGCAGAGACCATCTGTGAGTCTGAGTGGTTTGGTGAGTGCGTTGCGTTCGTGGGCGGGGAGGTCGAGGGTTATGAGAGAGCCAGACAGCCTTCCCCAGGGAGCTGTTAACACCTCATAGATACCAAAAAGCCCCAAGGCGACCCTTTGCTTGGCCAAACCTGCTAATGAGAAGGAGGGTGATTATCCCTGTGTGAGGCAAATATAAACATGTGTTGCTACGAATCCCAGTGGTAAGATGGTAAGTATGTAAAGGCTAGTAGAAATATACATATATATATTTTTTTTTTATTAAATATTGAAATAAAATAAACAACTTCTTATGTAATCCATGCTGACCTTTCAGACTTTGACAGTAGCAGCAGAAACTAAGAAGAGACTTTATCACAGCAGAGAGCCAGACCAAAACATTAGCAACCTAAGCAGCTGGTTAGGCTCTCTGAGCCACCAGCATGACTTGTCATAGAAGTGCATGAGTCTAAATGTCACATATTTTTCTATAAGTCACTCGCAATGTGTCATCCAAGCCTTTTCCTTTGTGCTGGGAAAGTTGACCAATCATGCAGATCATACAATGACAGCTCCTTAATTAACTTATCAGCTTTTAGATCAGTTAGGTTAGACGTGGTGAGTTTATTTTGTCTGTTGTATGTGTTTATTTTACAACAGCAACCCTGACGCCCCACAGGTTGCCTTGTTTGATACCAGGTTGATTTTAGTTCATTGTAATTCTAATTTGATTTGGCCAAATTATAATTACTGAAAAATATGAAAAAATCTCCTTATGCTTTCTTTTAGTTTCCTTGTAAGGAAACTTACTTAATGCCTTAACATCAATTAGGATGGAAAAATGTATTAAGCATAAAACCAAACAGTGTGGAGATGAAAACTCACATCTGGTCAACTGAAAACGAATTAAATCTGAGTAAAGTTAATAAATGGAACATATTTTCCAGATGTTTTTATTCTTTTTTGTTTTTCACAGATGATCACTTCAAAAAATGTCAAAGTAAACAAAATGTCATCATTAGCTGTAAAATACGTTTTGCATTAAAATTGAGTGAAAATGTGATTTTATCATACTGCAAATTTCACAAGATAAGCAAAGTGATAAGTCAGAATTAAGAATTATCACTCAAATAAAGCTGCTGTTTCTTTAACAGACATGCAATATGAAAATCAGTGTTTTGATGCTCCATGGTTAATGACCATAGTCAATGCTTTCATTAAAAAAAATGATGAACACAATGCGGGGCAATATGAAGAAGAGCTGTGTGATCCATTAGCCAATACATTTCTAATATGAAAGTTCCTGAATGAATTTCAGTCAGCCATTGCAGAAATATTACTGAATATTGCATTCCTGTCTGAGGACGAAATGAAGAAATAATTATGCAGCTTGTGGGAAGCAATAAGAAGGTGGGGCTGTGATGGATTTGATTAAAGTTGTCAGTGGAAACACGCGCTAATGACCATGTTGATTAGTTACATTGCTCTAATGCAGCTGCAGATGCCATTAATCTGCAACATAAACAAAACTCCCGTGTTGGTGGTCAGTGCTGTGCTTACACTCTGTCTTTGCACAAGAACCGTGTTTTTCAAACTTTCTTATCACATACATGTGAGAATGTGTATATGGAGAGTTGGTGCCTTTCTCTTAGTGTACAAAATTGACTTTCTTAAAGATGCTAAAATTAAACAACTGTGGCATTCTTTTTTTCTTTTTAAACATTCTCTTGTACAATTCATTGGTTGGAAAGAGCAAGTCTTCATTAGGATGCCATTCAGTTTAACAAATTCCTTTAACTGACTGAATTCTGCGCCACAGTCCTCTTCCTCCTCTCATCGCTCCCGTCCTTCAGGGACTCCAAAATGAAAATAAGTTCACTCCCTCTTCCATTCATACATTTGCACAGACTGGAATTCCCAAAAAACACACAAGCAAAGCAGTCCCCTCCCCAGCCTCCTTTGCTGCTCCATTAGGTCTGAATTGTAGCTGTGATGTGTAGGACCCATGGGAGGTGTTATTGTCAGAGCTGATTTACTCAGCACCAGCTGACATGACGCCGGGGAGTGTGTATGCGTGTGTATGCGTGTGGTTGCGTGCGTGTGTGTGTTTGTGTGTGAGCCCTCCATTTGAGAGACAGCAGGCGTCCTTTACGGAAAGGACAGTTAAAAGCAACAGTTTACTCGACGCTGCTGAGCACAAGCCAACTTCAACTGCCTGAGCATCCAGTAAAATTATAATTTACCTGTGTAATATATTAAAAATATTCTTGGAAATGTTCACAGTAATTTAAATATTTTTCAATTCCTAAGTTTCTTCTTGTTCTTACTCTTCTTTTGAAAAACTTGTTTTAACCAAATTTTTTGTCAAGTAATATGTTGAATTTAAAGACTGAGGACAAACACTCAATGGTGAGCAAATATTTAACCAAAAATGGGGTTGACAAAGTTAGCTGTTATTGTTTAGCTGCTGAATCTGTGGCTTAAATGGACGGATAAGTTGTCTCTGCAGACAACTCTTACGAATGTTTGTTGATTCTTGTGTGATCCTACCAAAAGTGCACAGTGTTTCATTTTTGCAGTCTGTGGTGGACATTGGTCAAATATAATAAGTGAATATTTTTGTATTTTTTTTAACTCAGAATTAAAATCTTAAAATCAAATATATTATGACGTTTCAAGTTTTTAAAACAGCATTAACACTTATTCGTGTCTAAAAAAAATACCATCACTAATTCAATTGGTATTATTCGTTTACAGATTTTGTTTTAAAATGATGTTTTCTTCATAATTCCTTTAAAGTTAGATTTTTGAGCTAATTAAGTACTCATTTGAACTCACTTCCCAAACTTCTTTGTAACCGGATTGTTCTGTGATTCATTCCTTCCAAATGAGATTGTATTGAATTACCTACATTATCTTCTCCTTTATTTCTCACATTTTTCTCACGCCAGCTTCCCACCACTTACTCAATAGGTAAGATTGTATTAGTTAACCAACCTTGTTCAGCTCATCTGGCAAATTGCATACCTAACCTAATCTATTTTTTTTCTCAGAAAATGGTGGATTTAAAACCCAATCCAAAAGAGTGGAACATGGTAATCCTTGCCTTTTGTTAAGATTACTTTGTTCATAAATCAAAATCGCTCCTGAAATGTGCTTCAGGGATTCTTATTTGACCAAATTTCTTACTTTCACTACAGGTTTTTTAACAGTCAAGAGCTCATAGATTTTGAAAAAAAAGCTTCCTCTCTGTACCAAACTCTCTTTTCTAATCTCAATTAAAAACTGCCTCCACACTGATCAAAGTGGGTGTTAGAGTGGATTAATGACCCCTTACTCTCACCTCTTTACAGTTTTTACCAAAGTTTCTCTGGCTCAGTTTACATGCCTGCTGCTTTTGGCAAGGCAACAATGATCCCTGCTATGATCCCCTCATTAGCTGGAAGGAGTCAATTGAATATCCTTTTGTTGTTGTGGGAACCTGAGGGGGAAGTTTGAGGTTGCACTCAAAAACAAAGCATAATAAGGACTGGTGGATCTTGCTATTATAAATATGTAATGTTTCATGGAGGTGGAGTAATACACTTTTTATTATGTATGCTAAAATGTTCATGTACAACTTTTTTTTAAAGATTTTTATACTACTGTTTCGAAATCATCGCTTATCCACGTGAAAATATGCAATATTGCTCCTCAGTGTTTGTAATGTTTTAAAATATTTCCTTTTTAGTTTAACACAGAGTTAACCAACATGAAATAGACTTTTTGTTTTAACATAAAATACTGTCGTTGAGCAAATAAATATGCAATGCAACAAAGGGAAAAGACAAAAGCTGACTAACAAATAAAGTATAAAATGATTACATACAATCTTTAAAGCACTTCTAGTTAGAGCAACTGTCTGAAATAAAACTAATAAAATAGTTCTCACTTAAACCACTATAATATTCTCTACCCCTACCATAACTTTACATAAATCATAATACTGTATAACATGGCCTAAACAATCTTAAAATAACATTTCCATAAACCAGGACATTGATGAGATTTGACCAACTAATGTGATACTAAGAGTTTTTCCAAGATTGTGCAAAAGAGGCACTAATATCAATGATTTAACATACAATATTTGAGGTTGCTTTGTTGCAGCGTTACTATGAGCCATCCTGAAGGCAACAACTACGTCAAAACACAGAAGCAACCAGAAAAACAACAATGCTTGTCTTATGTTTTTGAGAACAAAATAGGCGCAAGACATTTAGATGTGCAAAGATTTGACAGCTGTCATTATGCCTCAACAAATAAATCCCCGTTCACAAAAATATAGAGATCTTGCAAAACTTCAATTTTCTATTATATTTGAACTTTCCGTTCACATGCAATGTTTTTCTTCAAAAACATTGGGTTAAAGAACACTGTAAAATCTTTTTGCGGTGTAAACATGTGAACTGGATATCCAGAAAATATTAAAAAGTGTGCTTTCTTTGCTCGACACCTAAACAACAACTGATGAATTATCCATAAAGAAAGGGATACTATGTCTGTGATAAATTGTGTTGTATGAGATACTGGAGACACTAACAATGTCGAGAGGAATTCATTTTAATACAAAATATGTTGTACTCTGATTGTGAATCCAAGATGTTTTTAAAAAATAATAATTTTTCAAGCTTTGAGCAAAGACCTATGACCATGTAACATTTGGAAAAGATTAAAATCTGACATTGTTAAAATGGCATGTGAAAAATATGTTTATTCAAACAGAAAATGCATGAATGGTCTAGATGTGCAAAGCTTTGATTACTTACCAGATGCTACAACAATTAACAAAATGAGACAATAATGCTGAGTTTCAATAGTTTATGTTTTAGAATGTTTTTCTGTATTTTGTTAATTCTGACTGAATGCATTTAATACATTTATTTCTGTTACGTTTTTTTAAAGCTATGTTTAATTTTAGTTTTAAGTAAGAACCTGTCACCTTTGAAAAAAAATTACTTTTATAAAATATATTTGACGAATAAAAACAATAATTTTTCCTGCTTTTGAAGCACTTTCAAATGTCTCGCTACTGCTTATAAACCGAACAGCCTGTAATACTCATTACCTAAAGATTATCTAAGAAAGTATTCATGAAAACATAAAAACATTCACAGAGCCTGAACGCTGACTATACTAAAAGGAAATGCATAAACATGCAAGCGCACTCACTCGTACATGCACAGGCCACTCACGTAAACACAGTGACGCAGACATTTACTGTTTAATCTATTTAATTGAACCCGACTTTGAATAACTAAACAAATGAAGAAATTCACGAGGGGCACTCGATCCCTTCTTGGATAATGGATTGGAGATTCCTTTCCCATCGGGGCATTTGGGGAAACAGGGCCCAGTAATCTCTGAATTGATGAGTTGACTGCATCAAATTTCTCCACTAAAGAGCTGTTGAACCCCTGATACAGTGCTGGTAGGGAGCCAGATACTCAATTTGCAGACATAGGCACAACTGCAGGCTTTCTCCAGTTTCACTATACTGCAGATACTTTAAGATAAACCAGATATCCCCTACTTGTAAGATGTGCAGCTTCACAGACCAACAAAACAGACCTAAGCTCCATGTTCTGTAAGGTGTGAAATTTATTAAAGTCCTGCTATTTATATATGAATCATCATAATTACAGTAGGGAATAAATAATACATAAAACATTTTCCACATAAACAAACATATACATCCAATCCCAATCCCCAATTCCAATTTCAACAGTTCATCTTTGAGATGGTTTGCGGTACAACAAAGCAAACGAGACACATTTGAGAACACACAAATGCATAGAAATGATTGGACCCTTAGGTACCATTTTAACATGATATCTACATTTTTCAAGAATGTACAAAGTCCTCATGCCCAGCTCCTTCTTTTATGTCCAAGAATCAGATTCGTATAAAAATAAAGTCTCCACATTTATAGATCATAAATGTTAAGTGTATATTTAAGTATACTTTTGTATATACTTAAGTATAGACATTTGGCAACAAACACACATTTAAAGACGCATTGAACTGGATTTTTCACCTGATCATGCTAAAAGTGATAAAGTTAAATGAGAGAAGAATGATGGGAGTTGAGCAAAAAATAAAATAAAAAAATAAAAAAATAAAAAATATACGTGTCTAACATCTAACCTTATCAGTTCCTCTTCCACTAGCTAGTTTGCATTAAAAGACTCCAGAGTGGAATTTACAAAGAATAGATTTTGTGACAAATTGGTAATTTGAAGGAGAGTTTTTTTTTAAATTTTCTCTTAAATTAATCTGGCAGCTGTAAGTGAGATCTGACCAGTGTTCTGCTACTTTACACAGACACCGCCCCTTTGCATGAATCCCGCATTTCTTCAGACCAACAGAACACAAAAAGAATGCCAGCAGAAGACAACAGAGTCAAGTTTCTTGCTGTCAGAACTAAAATTGCCCGTGATCCACTTCGTCTAACCAAGACGCAGGACTTGCGGGAAAATCCGGGTACCCACCGCTGCTGCCAGTGGAGAGGTCTGAGCTGGGGCCGTTGGCTGCCCCCATGGAGACTCTCACAGAGGGGTTGATGCCGGGTCCGCCGCTCTGAGTCATGATGGAAAGGCCTGAATCGGGGTAAACGAGGCTGGTGATGAGAGGCTGGTGTCTCGGCAGGGCATGAAGGGACCCTGGTGACTGGGGGAGGCCGTAGGGGCTGCTGGAGCGGATGTCGTGGAACTGGTCCTGGGAGGGAAGAGTGCTGTGGTCCAGTGGGAAGGAGCTGTGGTTGTTGCCAGTTTGGCGTCCTCCTACAGCTGGAGAGGACTCGCTCAGGCTGCTGTAAATGCTGTTGGTGTGGCCAAGCTCTGACATGGGCGGTTCATCTGTGCAACAAGAAAGGGAAAAAAGAAGAAGCGGTTCATTTGACCTAATTTTAAGTAATTCTCAGTAGTGAATCCCATCGGACTCTTGTTTATTTCTCCTTGTCATTGAATATACTTGCAAGGTTCACAAACATCAGGCATTCACATATGTAAACTTTTGATCCAAATTTAATTTATTTTAGAAAAATAATGTTGGACTTCATTCCTGTGGTGGGAGTGGACATTTTTAACATTTTTATTGTAGATAACATTTTTATTGTAGCAGAAGTGAGAAATTGCTTGGCTACTGTAGCAGCTTTTGTTACATGTTTCTATCTGGCTAAAGCAGAGTCATTGATGATTCCCTATGTTTGGGTATCATAACTTTTCTGCCAATAAGAGCTGCAAAATATATAGGTAAAGTAATTAGAGGAGGTGTTATTTTTTCTCCTTTTAATCTATGTCTTTGTGCAATTAAAATCTTTTTTTTATAAAAACTCGATGTTGAATGCAATTTTCTATGTTGACTTTGACTTCATGATGATATTTGAAACAGAGAAAGAAGAGACACTCCATTATACTACAATGTTTATTCTCACTACTGCCTTTTATAACTGTTTCGTTTGCTGTAGGCCACCAGCATCTGCACTTCCGCAATGTTGTGTGAGATGCATTGTAGCGTTCTCTGCATTCTGTTTCAAATAAATTTTTTTTTAATCTTTAATAGATTTCTAGCTGTATCTATCAACCTTACAGCATATGTCATACACAATGAAATCTGTGAAACAATGAATATTTTATATAATGCTAAAGAAAAAGACAAGTCTGGATATTAAAAGTGTTTACTGTAAATACCAAAGAAGTTCAATGTAAATAATCACTATGTTTCAGTCTCTTTGTCTCTGAGACATGCCATGTGTCTCTTCCTTCTTCTTATTTGTAAGAGACAAAACAAACCTGTGAAGGAGACCTCGGCATCGCTGTCCATGCCCTCCTCCTGAATGCTGTTATTGTCGGACTTGGAACTTCCTCGTGACCTCTTCATGTTGCGGAAATACTGGCCCCACCTTTGCCGCCCGGCGTCCTTCTTCAGTCGTTTTTCTTTCGCTCGTCGGTTCTGAAACCAAACCTGAAGGGTGAAAGAGACAAGATGTCAGAAATGGGAAATGTAATGGTAAATGACCAAAAAATACATAGAAAAAGGTGTAAAAAAATAAGTTGAAATGTCACTTGATTTTCAAGTGGTGATTCATCAAAAAATAATTTAAAACATTTTTAATTTAATTCATTTTACAAAATTAATCTCTTGCTCTGAAAGAGAAAATAGTCAACCTAGTGATTTTCACACCGTCATGATCACTTCATACTTAAAAACCAAGACAAGAATATGGACCTTTGACATGGGACCAGTTTCCCCTAAATCTGCTTTATCACATCATTAATTCCCTTCGAGACTTCTCCAACCTCTTCACTCCTTAAATCATTTAAAACTTTTTGCAGCATTTTTGATCCTAACTCATCTCTGCTTAATGTCTAAATTTTAACTGTCCTTACTTGAATCCTTAATCTCACACTTAGCAGTAATTCATTCAGGTCACTTGCGCACAAAGCGTGCAACTCAACATTCTTCTTAATGATATTCCACCCTGTGTGAACCCTCTTCACCCCTTCCCTTTTACTGAATAATGAGGGGCATTTTAGTGGCTTCTGTCCCCAGTTTTGTCCTTGCAAATAAAACAATATATACGACTAACACCTACAGCAACCAGCGGCGAGGCTCCTCAGTAGCGGACAATATGCGAGGGGCCCTCTCAGTATTGTTAACGAGACTGCACTTAAACAACGCCGACTTTCATGCCGACTTCATTTTACTACATCAAGCCATAAATCCCCCCCCACCACTTCATCTTATAAGTTTATACGCACACTTGTTCGTACAGTGAGCCTGTGCCAGATCAGCCTCAATTGTCCCTTGATAATGAAGTCAGGACACTAATGGAGTAGCTCTTAATAGAGAATAATGTACTGTACCTGGACAACCCGCATGTCCAGGCCCGTCTCTGACGATAGCTGCTCCCGGACGTGGCGGGCCGGTTTTGGAGAATTGTTGTAGGCATTCTTCAGCGTCTCTAGCTGTTTAGCAGTGATGGTCGTCCGGGGCCTTTTTGCGGTGGAGTCTGCTTCTGCAAGAAACACAAGCGATCTTCTAGTGACCCTAAAAGTCATTTTTGCTTTTTATGATTTTTTGCTCCAGCATGAAATTAATGGAGACGAATTCAACAGTAAGCAGAAGGAAAATAAGCAGACACAAAGTGAAGCATACATAAATGCTCTGTGGGATTTATGTTTTTTCAGAGCTGCTGTCACAATGAAAAACTGCCATTGACTTTGATGTGAGAAACTCTACGTGAGCATCCTTAGTGCGCAACATGCTAATAAAAGGACATAATCACTATAGCTGCAAGAAGATAATTTGTAATATACAACTTTGAGATTTTACAAACTAGAATACCTGTCTCCCTGTTTATAAACTATAGTAATGCAATGCACACACACTTGCTGCTTGTCTGAACATCTGTTCCAAAGTGCCCAGCAAAGTGCAAAAACCATCATCCCAAATGGATGCTGCCTGAGTAATTGCACCATGTCATTAGCAAAATAAACATGTGTATTTTTGCAAAAACTTGAGTTAACTCCCCGCATAAATCAGCAATGTAAATTACAGACAAACAGATGGAGAGATAAAACCCTGACCACACTCGGCCTGCCCAGGCCTGGAATGAGCCTGTTGGGATTCACAAAAGTGTGAGCTAAAAAAGGCTACTGAAATGAAAAGGGATGCAGTGATTATGACTGAGAACCTGCTCCATTTTAAATCATGTTAAATAAAGCATTGATCAGAGCAATGATGTGTTCACAACCAACCACAGGAAAAATAGCTTATTTATAGTGATCTACAAGTAATAGAGATTTAAGTGATCTGTATTACTTGTAGATCACTTATTTATAGTGTTCTACAAAACAAGTAATACAGTTTGTATTACTTGTTTTGTTCTAGGGCATCCAGGCCAGTATCGGCTCACAAACACTTTAAACTATACGGCTTAACATCTGTAGATGTTCTTGGTAGCATATGTTGAAGGTTGGTTCGAATTTACAAATTATTTGAAAGTTTCAAAAATATATATATGTTTTTTTTGTTGCAGCTTGTTTGAAGTTATGCATATATAGAATTTAATTGAGGCACAAACAACAGAAATAATTAAATTGGCTTGAAATTGAAACTCTGTTAATGTCTCTTTCAAAATATGAGGGATTTCTTTAGTGTATTTCATCAACACTTCCTGTTGGACATAGTTTTTCCCAGGGGCCCCAGGCGATCAGGAGTCCCCAAACAGTCGCAAAGCTTGCTCATAACTTGGGCCAGTCTTGCAAAAAGAGATCATTTTTGTTCCCTGCATGAGGGAACAATTCCCCTCCCACGCAGGTCAGCCTTTCTAGGCTGTACTTTTGATTCCCTCACAACCTTATTTGGGATCACAAAAGTTATTGGAAGCTAATCCTTAGAGTGCAGACATATAACCCGCTCCCTCCCATTCCCCCTTTCATCTTTTCTCAACTTTCTGCTGTTTAGTAATGATTGATTTGCTGAAAAGGAAGCAACTATCGCCGGTAGGTCGCAGTTACAGACGACCTCTCCGCCGCGTCAAACGTACAACTCCAGGTGCAAACATTGCCAAATGTGCCAGCACAGTATTTCTGACAGCACCGCTTGCACAACCGATTGTGGAGTCTGTCGGCTCACCTCTCTGCTTTGCGGTCTCATAGTCGGCCTTGCAGACCAGCCTGCTGTCCTCCATCAGGTAGTACTCGTCACCTGTGGCCAGCTGCCTCTTGCACACGATGCACGCAAAACAGTGCAGGTGGTAGACGAAGTCCTGCGCTCTCCTCACAACCTGGGTGGGCGGGATCCCCTGCTGACAGGCCGCGCATTTGGTGCCAAATCTCCTTTTGGACACGAGAGGCTTCCCATTAATTAATTAACTATTTAATTAATTAATAATGACAAATATATATATATTAATAGTTAGAATGATCATCTAAAAACAGGGGAGGGAACTCACTTAAAGAAATCGTCTTTGCAGTAGACGTTGTCGCCCCTGCTGAAGCACTTATCCGCCAGCTGCGCCTCACAGTCGCTGCATTTCAGGCACTTGCTGTGCCAGTGGCGATCCAGCACTTTGAGGATGAAGCGATCCACGATGTGCTGATTGCACCCTGCGCACACGGGGATTTCTGTCGGAGAAAAGGCAAAGCGGGAATCACGGGATGCTGGATGACAACCGCAGGGAACGTCTGTGAAAGAAAAGACGCCTGTTCCTATGATGCGGCTCGGCCTTTCAGGGCAAAACGTGACAAATTCATTCATTATTCTTTTTATGAAATAATACAGACATATGTATGAAACGGTATGCTTATTATAGGAATTGTATCACGCAAATAAGTCTTTGTCAATAATAATAATAATAATAATAATAATAATAATAATAATAATAATAATAATAATAATAATAATGAAATGAAATAAAATAAAATAAACATCACCCACGTGTAAGCCTGAGTTTCTGCATAAACACCAAGTCTAAATAATAGAAAAGAATAAATAAATGCACAAGACAATATATATCATGTCTTAACTATTTGTTTTTGTGGGAGGTGATCGAGAGAAGCTTTTTCGATGATTGGTCAGGTTTAGTTGCCACTGGCCTGCGATATATATATATATATATATTTTTTATTATTATTTTTTTTTCTGGGGAAAATAATCTGTAAACTCTTCGAATGATCTCTCAGTTGTTGTTTTTATCGCGAGATGAAATCAGAATAATTCAGCTATTGCTGGGATTACCTCAACCTTTATGATTTCTTCATGTATTTTAATTTAAAAAAAGGGGGTAAAAACGGTTAAACAAACAAACAAACAAATAAATAAATAAATAAATAAATACAATTCAGATGTGATACTTTCTAAAACGTCCAGGAAACATTTCAAATTTAATTGGGCTTGAGGATGTACTGTTTGTAACTTATGTTTAATTAAGAACTGGATCCGAATAAAACAGTAAGGTGGAGAGTTTCACGGTTAAACAAACGATCAATGCCTTTAGGAACAAGTCACATTTTCCAAGGTTTAGTTTTGTAAAAGTGCCGGAAGGAAAAGTCAATACCTTGCAAAAAGCAACCACTTTAAACCTTGAGACCGTCTGTTCTTTAACATATAAATCCACACTAAATGAACTGAAGCAAAACAAAGACACCCGAAATGCCAGATACGATGTTACTCGGCCTCTTTATTACTAATTAAACGAAGCTCAAGCACGTCGTGCAGCCCCTGCAGGGAGTCGCGCCGCTATTGTTCTGCGGGAGGGCAGGTCATGAAACATTGAGGAGCCATTTCTACTTGCATCAACAGAAGAAGCGGCGTCAGGAACAGGTGTATCCAGGTCATCCATAATTTAGAGCAGCTCAGTAAAACTAGAAAGCTGCAGGCCTGTGGTCTCACGGCTTACACCACTAGCGGGGGGCAAGCAGTTTATTCCCCCATATGCAACACCAAAACTAGAAAAATGATATATATATATATATATATATATATATATATATATATATATATATATGGTTTTAAAAATTTGCTTTAATTGCCGGAAGAACACTTATAATTATAAATGGTCACTTTTCTGCATGACTGAAGTTGTGCGTCATATAATAAACTTTTGTTATGCAAAAAATGAAAATAATGATAATAATAACAAAAAAAATCCGGAGAAGACATTTCCGGATTCAAACTGTGATCAAACTGCATTCGCTCATCTGAATTCACGTAGATCAAAGGTCAAATGTTTATCCTATAAATATTTTTTGTCCCAACGTGCAAAAATGACATATGGCCTCTGCTCTTTAAGAAGGTCTAATAAAAAAAAAAAACCCTGATCCTCCAGGAAATGAAACACCTGCAGATGTACAATATGAAAGATGTACACACCAGTTTAATAAACCAAACGTATCAGGTCGTCTCCCACCAGCCTGTATCAACAATTTAGCGGGTTGAGTGATACTTTACACAGAAACGTTTGCTAAATAAAGGATACTTTAAAATATGTAGAAATCGTGCCTACGGCTTTTACCTTTCCGTAACTCCTCACTGTGTGACAGCAGAGCGAGGAGCATCTCCGTGTTACGTGGTGCCTCTTTGGGACAATTACGCTCAGCATGCCCCGCCATACCTCATGATTTACCCCTACAGTAAAGCAAGTCTGGCTCGAACGTCCACGCGCACACGCAAATATACACGCCAAACCTCGCGCGGCAGGTGGTATGAAAATTTGGCCAGCAAAGTGTCCCGCACCAAAGCTCGCCAGGGCGCAGCTTTTTTTTTTTTATATGCTTCACTGTCTTGGAGCCTGTGCCGGATTACGCTGGCTGCGTCGTTTCCTGGGCGACAGGCTGATAGATCAACATCAACCACCGACTATCTCACCCGGAAGAGGAATGAGCAGGAGGCAAGAGGAAACTAGAAGAGCTTCATGGCTCAGAGAAGAGTCAAACCAAAGCTGCTGATGAGAACAGCATGGCTCAGTGTTTCTTTCTTACCTTCTTCTTTTGATTTATTTGACTAAAAAAAAAACAAAAAACACGTCGATGAAAAATCTACTTTTCTTTAAATTTTCAAGTTCATATCGGGTTAGTTTGATTTGTAATCTATCAGCTTCATTGTGGGAGAGAGAACTGGACACGTTTTACCTGGACGTAAAGCAGAAAGAATGAATTGTCATGTTATCGTTCGAAGAAATAAATCAGTTTAAAAAAGTGTCAATTTGTCTTTTATTGTAATGGTGTAACGTCAAAAAATATAGCAGGATGAAAATGGTACCGTTTCATGCCTACGAAGCAATAGAAAAGGCAGGAAAAAGGTAAACAAAACATTATCGAAATTGTGTATAAAACGATAAAAAACAACAAAAAAACAAACCAAACAAACAAACTAATAATAATAATAATAATAATAATAATAATAATAATAATAATAATAATAATAATAATAATAATAATAAACGAATTAACTTTTGAAAGAAATATTGCAAATTCATGTTTCAAATTCCCACATGTAGAACAAACTGCAAACAATTCATCATTATTATTGGTTCAAAGATGTGTCGTGGGTCCAAACATTGAGAGCAAACTACTTCTAAACGAAAAAATAAAAACGCTAAAAAATAATAATAATAAAATAATGCTGTTATTATTATTATTATTATTATTATTATTATTATTATTATTATTATTATTATTATTATTATTATTATTGTTGTTGTTGTTGTTGTTGTTGTTGTTGTTGTTGTTGTTGTTGTTAATAAACTAAAACCTTTGACATAATCTGCAATATTTTATTTACAAAAAATTAAAACATCCAAGTAATACTCATGATGCTCCTACTTGTGCACGCAGGTGAACCGGGCATTCAGAGACAAGAGTTTGTTTAGGGGAGAGATTGGCTGTTCAATAGCATGTTGATCGGGCCAGCACCCCAATGAATTTTATTGACACTGATCTTTGGCACAAAAGAGAGCCTTGGGAAATCACGGGTAGAGCCACAAACCGGCCGGGCCCGCTGATGAATCTAAAATCAATGCCCCATTTGCCTGCATTTCCGAAGTATATGAAAGGCGCTTTGGAGAAAGGTGTGGGGTTCATAGGTCCCACAGTTACTTTTCAGCTTTGTGATAAGATATTTCTTATGTCATATTGATCGGATGATGTTGAAGGAGGAGGGGTGAGTCAACAGTAATGTGACAACAAAGCCATAAAATGGCCATCAGAGTAATGGACAGTCAGTTGGGGAAAGTTGCAAAGACGATCAAATGCATCCGGTTGTTTTATTTGTTTTTGTTGAATTCAAATCGACTAAAAAGACATATCATTCGAATCGCTTTAAAAGTCGGTATCAGAGTGCATTTTCCATTCTTTTCATATTCTGTCATTTACTTTCAGAAACATCTTTGATGGGAAGGTCACACGTCTGCAACAACAAATAATTGATCTCTTTCCTTGTTCGTCCCAACAGACCTCAGGTGTTCCACCTGTCAGACCAGAAACGGGACACCTGTTGGACACGCGGCCTGGCTGCTGTGCGGGTGGGAGCGGCTTTCTGCGTCTGCTCTCTGTCTGTCGCTTATGCTGTCCGGCTCAGAGCCTGCTGCCTTTAACCACGACCGTGGATCTAACTGCGCTCCCGTGGCGACTACAGGCTGTGGTGTGGAATGACAGCCGCGGCGCATGGCATCTGGTCGTGCGATTCTCCAACAAAGATTGCTCATTATGGATTCCTAAAATCCATCATTTTTATTTTATAAAGAAATACCTCTTAGCATTTTTCATGAATTTCTCTATTTGTTCAAGTTTGGTTTGTTTGGCTATAATGAAGTGAGAGGCTTGTTAGAGTTTGTGGCCCTTGTGTGATTTGCTGCATTATTGACTATTTCATATTCGCTTAAAGACTTCAGTAGACCCAAAATGAACACGCTGCTTCACGAATATAAACCTTGTTTCTAATTAAATCGAATGCTAATCAGTTATACAAAGGAGATGTGACTTACCTTGACCCGAACTGTACCGGGAAAAATTTCCAGAATTTTGACAGCTTGACCCTGGGTGTTCAAGCAGCATCTTTGAAGAAGTGTTAAAAAAAAAAAAATGTCTCAGAAAAGACGCGCCCTGTGATTAAAAAATTTTTTAAATAAAAAAGTAATAATAACAATAATAATAAAAACTTCAGAAAATCTTAGAAAGGGATCTAAAAATCACACTTTCTTTGCGGCGTATCCTCTTTACGCTCTTTAGGGTAAAGTTTCTTCGCTTGTGGGCAGAAAAAAAAGTTTAAAAGGAAAAGGAAAGAGAAACAATAAGAAAAAGATGGCCTTTTTTTGCTCTCCTTTTCGTGACCCACCCAGAGCAAGATTTTTTTTCAATATTCATGAAGTAACTCGTTGGCGCTAAACCCCGGATGATGGCTGGGCTGGCAGCAAGAAGTGTCTGACCACGAGCGGCGTCAGCTGACCCGACTGTGAGCCTGCGCTTTCCCACTTCCAGTAAACAAATCTCCGGCGGGCAGCGCTGCCTCTGTCCAAGGTGCTGAAGGGGGAGTTCCTCCAACCTGGCTGCGGGGGCGTGTGTGCCGCTCCATCAACCCCCGCGGCAATCTTTAAAGCTCGCTCACACAGAGAGCGGTCTGCTCTTGCCCTCCCTCTCTGTTTCTCCCTATCCTTCTCTCTCGCGCTCTTTCTTTCTCTCTCTCTCTCTCTCTCTCTCTCTCTGTCTCTCTCTCGCTCTCTCTGTCTTCTTATCTTTGTTTTGTTGCATGTGTCAGTCTTTCAAGACGCACGACGTGAAGGCTGGACATGCGTTTCCATTTCCCCTTTTTTTTGTTTGTTTAAAAAACAAAATTCCACATGGCTTAATGTTAGGAGTGTGTTGTGTGAGCATGCTGTTATCTTGGCCAAAATGACCAAACCAGTGAGCTATAATGACGATAAGCTTTGTTGCGTGTCTTGTTTTTTTTAAAAAAAATATTTGACCATAATGATTAGATATTGTCAGAGCTGGTGTAAGTGAAACCAGCCCATGCTTAAAAACTCTGGGCTTGCAGAGGGCCTCCAAGAAACCATTCAACAGAAATCCATGATAGCACTTTGCCTTTTCATCTCTCCTATTTCTGCTTCTAACAGACCATTTCTTACACACACACTTACCCCTCTTATTAATTTATTTATTTATTTGAAAATTCTACAGTAATAAAATGAAAATAAATCAGTCTGGCCAATTATTACAGTTAGCTTAAAGTTGAGTGTTTTTGATTAAATGACTCTAATGAAATACGAAACATTCAGACTCTTGATTGAGCCAAAACAACTATGAGCAACCTTGTCTCAGTAGATTTTGTACGAACTAAGACACATAGCCACATTTTGGTACAGTAGCCTATGTTTAGCATGTTGATGGCAAAGCAGCAAACTGTTGATTTACTAATTAACATTGAGACATGCTATTTGCAGTGCAAGTAATCTTTAGGGTGGTATTCTTGAATTAATGTCTATAAATATGCAGCAAAATTAAATTCTGCTTAGGACCCCATTCAGTCTTGGGTATGCCCTGCATGGCTACAGCCCTTGGCTACAGTAAACAAACACACGCGTACTCAGAGCCGCCTAGTTGGCTTTGTGCCACGTTTTACTCATTTGCCAATTAGGATCGTAATACTGCTTCTTATGTACAGCTTTGATTCAATTTTACTCGCCCAGCACCCCAGCTCACCATTGGTGTAAGCCAATTATAGAACCACTATGCTGTTCATTAGTTCGCTCGAAGCAATTAGGGCACCAGTCCTGCAAAAACATGAAGAAACGTAACGCTTTGTCATCAGTGGATTTTTTTTCTCTCTCTCTCTTTTCATTTTGCATGAATGGCACAGGAGGGTGATCCTCTCCTCCTCTCCCCCACACTCCTGCCTGCAATGGTGTTTAAATAGTTATGGACTCTGGATTCAATATTGCATAATTAAATCCAAGTTTGCCCATCATTTGTGGCGAGAATTTGATCAATGTCTAAGGTGACTCTATTTTAGAACAACATCAAAGCAACTTTGTTTTCTCAGGAAAGATAACAGTTTTACAAATCTAAAAAAGATTGTTTTTTTAAAAAAAATTTGTTAACTGTGAAATGATGCAGTTCAGGCACAAAAATGTCAAATATCAGACTGTGAAATGGAAAGTAGCAAATGCAAGACAGATTCCATTAACAGTAACACTAACTAATAATTAATGCCAATAGAATCAGAAACTTCAGCATTATAATCCACTTTTGTTCTAGAATAACATATTTTCACTGTTCCAGCCACAGAGGGTCATCCAATCTCAATGACTGGGAATATAAATAAACAATTAGAGTGCTTGCGGGCATCCCGTAGGCCATGCTGCCCTGGGTGGTAAGCCATTTTTCCAGTATAATAAAAGACACCATCATGTCTGCCATCATGTCTCATGGCATTGTCACGTTGTTTAGTGACACGTCCTCTTGATACCTACAAGAAACAGTTTGTTTTTTATTAAGAAAAAAAAAATACTCATCTACAATAAGTAAATCTTACAGGTAATATTATTAGAACTGTATCAGTGTGTCTTATTTTTTTTTCCTTTACTAGGAATCATTTTTGTTTTCGATTTCAATAAAAAGTTTATACAGTACATTTAATTTTTGCATTAATAACTTTAAACTGTGGTTTACGTTAATACGGTTGGGGGGGAAAGTCATTAAAGTCCATGTAAAGTTAAAACCACATCTAGACTCTGATCCTTTCTTGTTTGCACACAGCGAATTCTTTGGAGCATCATCAAAAATGATTGGCAAAGTGATAACCCACCTGCGTCCCTCTTGAGAACGCAGCTGCGTCGGGCAATTAATTGTCCTCCATAAGGACTCCGCCTTTTGCACCTCTGAGAACTTGATTTCTGACCCTGATGAGCTGGATCAGTGGTCTCACGAGTGTTGTGTGAAGAAGGACCACTTCAAAAGAACAAGCATCATGTTTGAAATTGAACCTCTCTTCCCTGTTCTAAGAAGAGTCACTTGCTATGATCAAAATGTGATGGTTTAGGAAATGCTAATATTTTATGAAATCAGGAGGCTTCTGGAGTAAAAGCAAATATCAGAAATAGAATTGCGTACATTGCCATGAGTGCATTCATTTAGATCAAATATAAAACTTGGTTTTTCATGCAGGTGTAAGAAACTCTGTGTAATAAAATAAATTAGTCTGAACTATTTCTGAATTGACAGGAATATTGAACATAGGTTCATTATTTACTACATTTGTAAAATATAGAAAAAGAAATCAACTGTTGATGTGATTTTTGGAAAGCATTACAACTGAATATTTTTTCTCCAAACACACAAAAAAACTAATAAACTGGGGCTATAAAAACAAAACAGTTTTACAATGATGTAACTTTTGTGACATTTCTGTCTTTATATATATGATAAAAAAAAAAACGGTGACTTACTATTAATGATTTTTGTTTAGCTCTTTAACACAGGAGGCCTTAACTTTTTGTGTGCAGGCCTTAACATTTCCTCTTGTATACTTAACTGTGCACATGTACTATATGTGCAAACATGTTATTGTGTGTGTAACTGCCCAAGACTCACCAAGATGGGACGGGTGGGGGCCGAGTGTTGCTGCGTTGGGGTCCGTGAGCGCCCATGCCACCCCTCTGACACCAGGCAGCCATTGTGCTTCTGTCATGATCAATCATGTCCTCCAAAGAGTGGTCTTGTCCGGGAGGGAGGGGACCAATCACACGGCTCATTACACAGGCTTGGTCACTCTTATGCGGAGTTCAGTCCCCAGACACCTCGGCCTGTTGCTGTTTTGGGGAGTAAAAGGAGGAGCACAAATATGTGTGAAAGGTGGGGTAAAGGAAACAGAAAACGTAACACAAGTTCTTTTTTTATGGTGACTCTTAACACAGAGTAGTGTCTGGGAACTGTACCTTTGTTTGACTGAATCAGTTATACTTGCTGTGTCAGATGTCAAATAGGACACAATATTCCAGCATGAAGGAAATGGTGATTATTTTAGTTTTGTAAACACCCACCCTTCTTTGTCGCCTGAGTAACCAGCATATAGTTTTCAACTATAGCGGGCAACTCTCATTGTTTTGAAATGGCTCCATCTGGTAAGGTTTCACTGACCAGGCCAGCCGAGGCTGGCAGCCCTGAGCAGCTGGCTAAACTGTCCAACCGCTTCTCTGCTTGGCCCTCGCACTAACCGATACTCTGCTGGCTTTGGCCTGCAAACATACACAGACACACACGCCCAACACCACACAAGGCTAACTGTCCACCAGCCTGCCCGTCTTGGGGGTCAGATGGCTAAAGCAGAGGGGAGGGGACGGCTGGTGGGAAGGGTGACACCATTGTACGCTTTTGTTATTCATACATGACAACACGAAAAAATGGGTCAAAATGTTCAACTTGTTGGACAAATATCTAAAATGAATTTTGAGTAGTTGAAGAAAAGACTTCTACCAAACAGTGATAAAAAGTTCCTCTACTTTTAGATCACAGAGGATTCTCACAAACTTTTTATCAACTGAGCAGCTGGCCCTTAAGAGCTGACTGCCCAATAGAGATTTGAGGACTTGTGCATGAGGGTGTACTTTCCTCTGAAAAGGCTGCCACCTCTGCCCAGTGTTAACCCCTCTGAATATTGATATGCTAATGATTAACAACACAGGGAACAAAGCTGGACTGCTACCACTGGAAACCACTACAATGGATCCTCAGTCAGTCTTTGACACTTTTACCACCCAACATGTGCCTTTAGATTCATACACAGACAAAAAGGCCAGCAACTGCCGATCTATTTAGCTATTCTCTTCCGATGACCAGTCTAAGGTCCAGACTTGTTATCCTGTGATTTATCCACCTTTTCTCTGCATGACTGCCATTACAGATGTTGACTTGCTGTCAGGTCTTTCCTATTTGTAGGTGGTAGATTTTTGTCCTGCCGTCTACGCTGAAAAGAATAGAAGATTTCAACATTTCCTAATTATACTCTGGAATTATTTTATCCAAGAGTTTTGTTTGAAGAGCAAAGAAAAGTCACTGATGACCTTTATTTGCAGTGGGATGAGTGAGTCATCCCACTGCAAATAAAGAGAGCTGTGTTTTCTTTTAAGAAGAGCATGAGCTACAGTGTTGTTATAAATAATAATCATTTATTCATTCATTCATTTTGTCATCCCTACTAACATGAACAAAAAGGAAGAATAAGCAGCTTGTAAAGTTAAAAAGTACATTGCTTTTAACACTGTGCTCATAAGCTCTGAATCCTAGAATAGACAAATGGAATAAAAAAGACCAAATATTTTAAAGCCTTCCATCACAACTTACATAAGCAAGTGCTAATTATTATGAATTTCATCAAATGACCACCTATCATGTGTGAGGCTTACTTTTGGTCTTTTCATGGTTATTTAAAATTGTACAACTTCCTGAACTGTAAGAAATACTCAGCGTTTGCAAACCTTTCATTTTCTTAATCTATTTGTGACACAATTAATCAGACACATTTACAGCATTTCTCATTGTCTCAGCATTTCAATCAGGTTGCAAATCCAGGACCTGTGGCTGCATAACAACCCCATCCATCACACCCCCACCACCATGTTCAACAACTTATTTTGTTGATAGGCTGTACTTATGTCAAATGTGGGGATGTACATTATAACCAGACATCATTACTTTGATTTTATGTGTCCAAAGAACATTATTCCAGAAGTCCAGTAGTCCAGTCAGATACATTTTAAAGCTTTCAGCCTTGCTGTCTTACATGTCAACCATTCCAGACAGTCAATATATATGGTACTAAACTTTAACATCTGAAATCCTAACTGAGACCTGTAAACTCTTGATGAAGTGTTGTTTTTCTTTAATTTCACTGCAACTTTCAATGTCTTGCCTGGGCTCAGAGAAAAATAAAGGAACTGCTGTTTGTTGGTTCAAAGTCCTCTTTCAGATGCAAGTAAAATTTGCATTTCATTTGAAAATATGCTGCTTTAAAAAAGGGAAAATGTAAAAAATTAAAATCATGAAATTTTCTATAAGGGTAAGATTTGTTTGAGAAGGTGGCCTACTCCTATCATCTCAAGAACCCTTGTAGTAACAAGCTTCTTGCCTTACCAGCCAGAAATCTTCAACTAATCCACAAATTCCCCTACACACCATCACCAACACACTGTGTGTTACTTTTAGCTGTACAAATATAAGGTCCGGTGATGAATTATTTCAATTAAAAGTCTTCTCTCTGTCAATTCTTGGCTTTCAATGAATAAATACTTGGACTCTTAATTGAAGTTGCTTCAATTAATCTTTAAAATAAGTACATAAACATACATTACAAACTCCTGCATGAAATTACTTATTAGACTCGGAATATGTCAAAATGGAAAAGTTTGTGAAAAACACTACAACGTCTTGGAAAAGCATCAGTACTAATAGTGCTTTTCACATGTTTTCACATCACAAATACAAATTTTGGAGCAATGATTTAATAGTAATCATCTTAAAACGTTAACAAAGGTGATCAAAGAACTAATGTCAATGTTTTTTAATTTATAAGAAATTCATTTGCAACAGCATGTTAGTGATTATATCTGAACTTTAATTGACCCTTCCCAACCCTCTAACTGAAATCTGCACCCATCCTCCTTCCCTCCTAAAAATCTCCCACTTCCCAGTTTGAATTCGGATAACATTATAGATTTTGCTTTCTTGAACAAGACATTTCAACTTGCCCATTCATATTTTTACAACAGTGCCACCACTGTCTGTTGTCATTAGTTTGCTTCCACCATCAAAGGCAATGTTTCACTCTTTTATCATTTTTGTTTTGCCATCATAAGGTGGAAAAACTGATTAGTGGCTCTACAAGCCAGCAGTGACCTCATGGCTATAATCTATCCATTGGAAAATTAATGGATTTAATATCAGTAAATTACATGCTGATTAATCATTCTCAATGTCAGAGCCAGCAAGAGACCCAGAATGCCATTAGTTTCACAGGGGTCAGGTGTTTTAAAGCCAGTATTTATCATGATGTCAGGTTTTGATGTTATTGCCAAGCAGGTTGGGGGACTCAATAAATGAGAGAAAATTTATCGTAAAAACTGTTTTCAGTCACTGTGTCTGTTTTTATTCCTGTTGTTCTCTTTGTGTGCTGACCACGGTTGCATCAGCTTCAAGCTGTCTTAACAGGTTTAGTGATGTTCGCGTAGCTCTGATGAGGGAACACATGTTTTCTTCTTTTTTTTTTTTCTTTTTTTTTGCCTTTCTTCCCTGTACTAAACAGAGGGAGAGGCTGGGTGGGTGGTGTAGGCTAAACATCGTGGATAAGAGGCTGCCCGGCACACGCCTTCATGACGGTCAGTAATCCCACAGTCTCAGACTCATGACCCACTTTCTTGGAGGAGCATACTGCAGCAGCAGCCTCCTCTGACCCAGGAGGTGCCTCCAGACGCAGGGCGAACGGGTGGTGTAACCCCCCAATCCCCTTTAAGACAAAGAAAAAAGCAGACTCCTTTAAAGAATCCTAAAAGCCACGTAAGAGGTTCAGCAACACTAATACCTTAACTTGATGCTCTTATCATTTCTATCTGTTAAATAATCAGAGGTGATAACAATTCATTGCTTTTAATTAAATGGCATTTAAGCTTTAGGATTTTGGCAGTTATATTGTATGCAGATGATGTTCTGTTTTAGAGGAAGATTTATAAGGGAGTCAATTCGTAAAGGTAAGAAGAAATAACAGGTACTTTGTTAACCTTGTGCTTATTGGTACATGACTCTTAATCAGATAATCCTTGATTCGATCTTTTGTGTCCTACAACATGATATTGTTAAACTAATAAGAATAAGTACGCTTTTTAGATATTTACTAATTAAAACAGTGACTTAAGCAAAGATCATCCATTGATGCAAACAAAAAAAGAGAGTAAAAGAACAGCTTCTTCACTATTGTGTCTCATCCCTTAAAAACATGCTGACCGGCATCATGGCACGAGCCACATACAAATGGGTCAGCAAATGCTGAACTAGTGAACTGGATCATATTAGCACCATGCATCTTAATTTTATATATGGGCCACCTGCTGCGGGTCTTGCTTTTTTCGTGGCATAAAACACCACAATACACACCGCTCTTACTTCTCTCTTTATCTTAATCCCTGGCAGACTTTAAGTGTCTGGCATCGGGGCAAAATCCCAAACTGGAGAGGAGCGTGTTTGGAGACCTAATCCCCTTACCCATAGACTCGAGTTGCCCCCAATTCACCTCACACAAAGTAGGCCAAGAACAAGGAGGCACAACAGAGAGGCAAGCGGCTTCACAAGGCACAGCTTTACCACAGTGCTAGGCAAACAGGCAAGAGGGACACAAACCTTTGCACAAACACACAGAAGGACTCATGGACAGATGATGCATAAGCTGGGTTTCAGTACAGAAACAAATGTGACCTTATGACTTACAAACACACACATTTCCTGCTTTAACCTACTTCAATGCTCATAAGAGAATAAAACAGATCTATTCTTAAATGCATTCTTTGCTCTTTTCTCTTTATTTTGTTATAACTTTGAGCATGCCCAACCTTAGAGAGAGACAATGGCATGACGGTAAGAATTTAAGCTGTAAACACAAATCAATAATTATTACTGTCAACCCTACATGATGTTGGAACCTGCTTGTTGTAGCCGGTTGAAAATGAAGAGCAGAAATCAGAAAAATTCCTCCCATAAAGACCGGCAACAAAAACTCTGCAGCAAAGTCTTGTCTATCGCTACTAGTGCCACTCAATACATTTTTTTCTGCTTGTTTCTCACATTCAGCAGAGAGATGCACAGTGCTGTGGCTGTGTCTCTGGCTCGTCATGAATGGCCAGCCTATAGTGGTATGTGACCTTAAGCAGAAAATGATTTTTCGTTAACCCTTTACCTACCAAAGCTAAAATTACTCTGATCCAGGGTTACCCAAGTCCAGTCCTCGAGAGCTGCTACTCTGCAACTTTTAGATGCATCCCTGCTCCAAAAGGCTCAGTCAAATTAGTGACTTCTCTAACTAGCAGCAATTCAGCTCTGCAGAGACCTGCAAATGAGACATTCATTTGATCCAGGTGTGTTAGAGAAGAAACGCATATAAACGTTGCAGGGCGGTAGCTCTCGAAGACTGAACTTGGGCACCCTCTAATCACTCCAGGGCGTAGCCATAGCACCAGCGCTAATGTGGAAGTCAAAGGGTTAATACTGATTTGTTGGAATCTGGGAGAGGAGGCCAAGTTTAATTGGTTCAGTTTAAAAGCAGTCACTGATAAATGTCTATTATTTGCTGAGATGTATTTGTGAACATATTGAGCTCAAACACAAAGATTAAACGTAATGCATCATTATGTAGCTGTAGCAACACAACAATCAAACTATGACTCTTATACTTCGCACTTTTGCAAAAAAAAAACAACTATTTTTTTTTTAATATGGTCTTTGTAAAAAAAAAACAAAAAAAAACTGCAGAAAGTATGACATGGTAATACAGTAACACCCTAATACAACAAATTCACCACAAAAACTAAAGATGCAAAATGACAGAAAGATAAAAATAAGTAGTAAAGGAACCAAAAAAGGTTGAACAAAACTCAGATTTGAGAACGGGTGTTCATGATAAATTTTTCTCAGAAAAAGATATTTTTAATTCACACACATACATAATCTGTAAATATTATCTGCCATTATCTATCTTGTATTATAAACCCACTAATACATATATAATCCATTTCCTAACATTCTTGTATATTCTGTATAATCTGTGCACATAGCTCCCACATTTATATTTACACACAATATTTTATAGCTCCTTGCTACTACTCTCTGTTTATACATATCCCCTTATAGTATATACATATATAGTTTTGTACACCTGTAAATAAATATTTATATCCTGTATAGCACTTCTGGATAG
>CAEFZX010009300.1:0-36541 GCA_903066825.1 Alfaro cultratus
GTCCGGAGTTTCTTCATCGTTCAAGATTGTTTAGCTGTTTGGATAACTAGTGCGAGTATCTAGTGAGGCCAATAACACTACCACTTAGCTCAACTGTCCATCAGAATTACAATGTGTTTCTCCACACTGAGGTTGATCAAACAGCAGGTTTAATAACTTTACATTAAACGACTCAAACAAAGCCTCTACTAATCACTTAAAGGATCTGAAGGCTAAAAAAAAATCTGTAGATGGCTCAGATGTAGGGAATCTATTGGATCTCCCAACTGGATATTACACTGAAATTTACAGAAAACTCCAGTTAACCTTAGTTTGCCCTACAATATATACAATGCATATAGAAATGAACAATGGTACCGTAAATCACACTTTGAGTAAACCATACAAACCAATAAATGTTGCTGCAGTGATATTCACACTACCTCAGTGAAATGGCCTTTAAATATGAGCGTCAGCTAATTATATTTGCCAGCCAAAAGGACACAATGTTATTTATGGCTTATGGTTGACTTCCTTAGAAGACACATAGGATTGTTTAGCCTCTGTTCAGACAGTGGAGATGCTGACATTTATTGTGGTGTGTTTATGATTAATTCATGGTCCCTCTCTCTTTCTGTAAGTACAGTGACCCAGGGAACAGATCCTCCACTTCGGACGTTTTAAACACATTTACAAGAGTCTGACATTTAGGATATAGCTGTGGTCACCATCAGTTGACACAGTGTGATTAAGATACACTGTCTTAATCTCACATTAAGTCATTTTACAGTAGCATGACGAGACCCCTGCAGTTATTAAATTTGTCATATTTTCTTTCTGAAAACTTTTTGGTACTAAACAAAACCCTCTAAATTCAATTGGTTTGAAATTCATAGTTACAGTGCATTTAAAAAAGTATTTACAAATACAAAGTTTTTCCCAGCGTATCATGTCACAACTGTAAACTTGGAAAATTTAGTTTTTTTGTGTGTTTTTTTTGTTGTCTTTTTAAAAAAATAAAATTCAGTAAAGTGTGATGTGCATTTATTCTTGGCCTGCTGAGTTAGCGTATTTCTCAAGCAGACTTGCAAATGTAGACATTGATATCTGTATTATTGCAAAATAGCTTCCACTCATTTAAACCAAATGTAGAGGATCTATGAACAGCAATTTCCTACTCATGTCACAGATTTTCTCTTACAGTCAAGTTTTCACCCTTTTACATAGCCCTAATATGTAAAGAGCAAAATGAGCGCTTGGTGAGAGATTATCCACCCTGAGGGTTTTGCTGTGCAGCTCCTCCAGAGTTACCTTGCACTTCTTCACTGACTCTATGACTATTTGTCATCTTGCCTGGTCAACCAACTTCTCCACAACATTATTGCTGACCTGTCTGCTGTGTTCCCTGTTCATAACAATACTGTTTGTTCTCTGACAAACCCCTGCAGCCTTCACAAATTTTGACGACATTTGATAAAATGTAATGTTTGTTGCTCGTTTCATGGTTGGTTGCTTTGTCGTGTTTTGATCTTGTAAAGCACTTTGAGCTGCCATGTGGCTGAAATGTGCTCTGCAAAATGACCTGCTGTGCACTTATCCTGATATTAAATGACACACAGATTCTGTGCAATAACTAGTAGATTTATAAAAGAGGCTGCTTATACTGGATTTTACTTGGAGGTATTAGGCTAAAATGAGCTGAATGCAAATGCAGGAGACACCATACCTGTTAATTGAAGAACAGGGGGAAAAAAACTAAAAAACAGATTTCTGCAGTTTTATATTGCCTTATGCAATCCAACAGAATACTTTAAATTTGGTATTTCTAACGTGTTTAAATAATAATTAAAAAGTGTTAGTATAAATACTTTTCCAGAGAACCCTATGAAAAAAATTCCTCATCATTTTCTTTTTAAATGTTTTCTCATCCCTCACAAGAAACAGTCTTTGATCCAAAAATAAAAATCTGTATAAGTTTTTAGCACAATAAAAAAGAAAAAAATGTGTACAGAAATTTCTACTTCGGTGATTAATTTAAATGTGTAAAGCATTAGCTGGTTTAAATAACTGCGTCTTATTAACCCATTACCAGAGAACATGTATCAATTTCTTGCACCATGATGCCCGTGTGCTGAAACAATGAAACCTGCACA
The DNA here is from genome assembly GCA_903066825.1 of Alfaro cultratus. Classification (NCBI taxonomy): domain Eukaryota; kingdom Metazoa; phylum Chordata; class Actinopteri; order Cyprinodontiformes; family Poeciliidae; genus Alfaro; species Alfaro cultratus. Next base: position 2,133 of record CAEFZX010009300.1, read on the forward strand.
GATGAGTCCGAAGGTGAAGCTGTCAGTACCAATCAGAGTGAAATCTTGTTTTCTTAAAGTGGGCAGGAGAAGGCACTGGGGCTTTGGGAGTGAAAGCAAGAGTGGAAAGGCAAATCAGGATTATTGTCAACAGCGGTGGAGATTGATAGCGACAAGGGAGAGAATTTCTGTCTGTTGGGCCAACGGTGTTCTGACTTGATCTGCTACTACAGGGAAGAAGGGGAGACCCAGGAGACAGTAGAGAAGATTACACTGCCAACACTTTTCATTAGATGGGCAACATTAAATGGGTGAAGTGGGGAGGAGGTGCAAGAGAAAAAAGTGACAGCATAGAAATATCTATCTGACAAGGATAAATGTCTGGTAAAATCTGTATTTCCAACCGGGCCCAACCGTTTCGTGTGACAAATTTATTTTAGATATATTTAGCTAACAGATCGATGTCATTTTTAGTAGCCTGCAGGGGAAAATATAAATAATAAAGATATATTTGGCTTGTAGAGACAAAGATTAAAGTGCACAAATCCAAAGTTTAGAGAGGCTATGGGTGATGGAGAGGGAGCTAAGGAACTGATCAAGCATGCCTGTTTCATAGTAGGAGGGGGTATAAATGAGGTCGGGGGATGGAGGTCTCCATGTAAGGCCTTTTTTTCAGTTTTGTTTTGTTTTGCTGTGGCACCTTGATCCTCTGGTAATAAAACTGACAGGATTCATTCACTGTGATGTACAGACCTCTCGGAGCGGAGCGAGCGATTGAGACAGGGTCTCTTAAAGTTACCTGAGGGACCTTTAAGAGTGAACTGGGAGAAAGAGGAAGGGCAATTGAAATGGCCTTTTTTCCTCTTTTTTTAAATGGCTGCCGTGTCTGTGCCTCCTTACCAGCTATTTCTATTATGCAGGTCGACATATAACCCTATTCCTGCACTGCTGACTCACACACTAATTGGCATACTAAATGCTAATATTTTTCCATGACACTCAAGACCCAAGGTGTCAAGATGTTGATTAGAAAGTCTCTAATTGGCTCTAGACTGAAACCTTTGAGGGAACAGGAGAGGGCTTAATTGGATATAAAGGGGGTTTTCCGGTTGGTCTACCTACAGCGCTCCGGTTTCAGCCAACCCTCTGTTCTGAAGTTCTTTCTAAATATGTATATGTAATATTTCTTTCACTACATAGCACAGAAGTTGACATGCAGTGGGGAAAATATATATTTTCAATGATGTTATAGAAATTACATTCTCACCAACCCAAGTAACACATACAGTAAAATGTAATGGGAGGTAAATATTAAACATGATACCTGAAATGTGCTTAATGCTTAATAGAAAAGCCTTTATTTTCAACATTGCACGGGTGAGTTTTTGTCCCAGTCTTCCCGACATACTCTCTTGATGTTTTTACATTTTTGGGGGCATCTCCGGCACACTCTGGTCTAGCTTTTTTCCATATTTTATTTTTGATTGTACTCAAATCAGGTGATGAGCTGGACCTTTCAGAAGCTTTGTTTGTTTTATCTGAAACCAACTGAGAATTGACTTGGCTATCTTGGTCATTGTTTTGCTACAGTGACCCCAGATACTGGTAAAAAATTTCATTCACACCGAGGACCAACATGCAGGAAAACCCCATGGCTGAAGTGCAGTGTCATTTTCCTCCTCACATGGTTTTGTCTGTTTCTACAAGATATTCTCCCAGTATTTCATTAGCCCTTGTCCAAATGTTCAGCAACAACGTTCAAATGACCTTCAACTCTTTCTTCGACAGTGGACTCTTTTACAGTGATTCTACAGACAGGGCATGGCTGCAGAATGCATTATCAATTTATTTGATTTAAACAACCGCACCTACTGATTTCAGGTATTTCTGCAGTGCTCTATGAAAGGTCATTAGCTCTTGGGCAAATATTGTTATTTTTTTGTCTGCTCTGCCAAAAAATCTCAAGAGGAGCACCTGATTGTGGCTGGATTATGGTGAATTGTAATTCTTTCTACTTCATGGCCATTGGTTCAACAGTGCTCTCTGGGATATTCAATCAGTCTGTAACCAATGACACATGTATGTTTTGCAACAACAAGGTTCAAAAGTCATGAGAAACCTTTTTAATGGCCACCAGTGAGAGGCCAAAGAATTGCCTTCTAATTACTGACTTTTATTGGAGAGGTAAAGGTTGCTATTAACAAAGCAAATCATCACACCAGACGGGCCAAAGTTGGAGGGTTCTGGGTTCTCCTGCATTACACAAATCACATTCTCAATATTCTCGCAGAAACCCTCAACTCTCGCAGAAAGCAGGGCGTATTTATACTAAAGTCTGTTACTGTATGTGTATGTGTCGTTCTCAGTCAGTCCAGTTTAGGGGTGCACCGATTTATTGACCAGCCGATTTATCGGCCAGCCGATTTATCGGTGCCGATTTCCTTATTTTTGGGAGATTGGTGATCGGACGATTTTTACATGTGAAGCCGATCTTATCCACCGACGTTATCAACGTCTAAAAATCAACCACTGTGCTTTTCTTTTCTCCTGTGAGAGGTTTGACTGACAGACCCTGCCGACCAGGTCATGTCTGCGCATTTACCATTAACAATAGTCACGCCATTGTTGCCAATTCAGCAACTTTCCTGATATATTGAGTAACATTTCAGATAAAAAAAATATATCAGCCAAAATTGGATCTCTTAAAAAGTTAGCCTTTGTAAAAGATCAGTATTCGGCGATCGACCAGAAAACTGCAATCGGTGCAGTTCTTTCTTTGATTGACGCAGATCTCTTGGCTCGCATTTTGCTGAAAGGCTATCGGAGTTTCCCAGAATTGTCCACAGGTGGGACATTAAGACATTTGGCTGGATGCATGTTTACAACAGTTTAGTGATAGTTATTCCACATGTCTCCAAATCTGGATTCCTTCCTGACTTCTAGGTCAGAATGACCCAGTCCATTTGACACAGTTAATTTCTTTCAGATAAATACATACCTTAGTGCAAACCAGCCAAACAAGATAGTTTTTAACTATTAACATAATTGTTTTCCTCTACACTGTCACATGGTTTACTTGCCTCTGGTGCCATTTTGCATCTCATATTTTTATTTGATCAGTGCTTACTGTTTTGACACCCATAACCAAATTAATTACTCATTTATTTATGTATGTTAATATTTTTGTATGTGTGGATTACTGGGATTGGGATTTCATGACAGTAACACCATTACCAATACGTGTCCCTCAAATCCACTGTACAAGCACCAGTGTAGACACAAACGCTGCATTTAGCCACAATAAACACCCTGATTTAACTAACAGAGCAAATGCCATTCATCACATAAAATCCTAATTAAACATCCACATTTAACATTATTATAAATCACATTTACATAATGTAGTCTCAAAAGATGTTAACTGCGAGATTTTCTGCAATTCTTCTTGTTCAACCTGAAAATGTCAGTGACACTCTGCTGCTTATAAATGAGACAAACCTCTGTTTCCTTGATGAGGAGGAACAATGATATAATGGGGAGGCAAACAGGAAGGCACAACAAAGGCAAAGGCCAAACACAGCCAACAACCAGCTGAGCCCTTTTGGTCTGCAGAATATAATGGCCTCGGCCATTAAAAGGGAAACATATAGTCAAATAATAGCTGTGTGCATGAGCATGAATGTGTGTAGTCAGGAAGACAATAGGACAGAGATGTAAACCTGCAGGATATAAAGGAGGCTTTTTTTGTTTTTCTCATAAGCAAGAAATGAGGTCTAAAATAATCTCCTTACGCCTTCATATCACATTGTGTCTCCCATGTAATCATATACCGACGATAAGTATATGATTTATTCTGGAAAGACTCAGATAGCAGAATGAAAAGCAGCTGAAATATGCCAAAATAAGATAAAGTTAAAACTGTCTAATGAAGTGCTTTCATATTGACACCTTGTCTGACTCAGACTCTAATTAGCGGCTTCCACCTCACACAGTAGCATCGAACCTGCTGTCTGGTGGCGAGCCGTTCCTCCCTTCTAATTGAGTCCAAGCCTGTCATCAGCACAACTATTGAGTGCTTTATTTAATTATCTAATTAGCTCAAAGATCTCGTTAATTACCTCATGTAGCTGCTTAGGTTAAACCCTCACATTTAAAGATATACATAAGAAAACAATGATGTACAGATTGTTTATTCAAACCACAATGAAGCTGGAACAGTTTTCACATATGTCTCTTCAGTCTGGACACCATTAGTATTGCATAAATCCAAAGAGCCAAATTTAAAATAAGTATATTATCTGAGGCTATCTTGATAGCTTACATTGTCGAAGTGGAGCATAACTTGTGCTCAACGACTTAAATGAACACATTCAAGTACAGCCTAAAAGACTGTTGTTCAAACCGAGGAGTTTGATCTGAACATGGCTAATTGTGGCGTCACTAAACAACATTTTAGGGAAATAGTATATGACTATATGGAGAATACAGCCATGGTGCTTCTAGAGAAGACCAGGCTTTTCTTGGTTGATGCCAAGTTTGTTTTCAGCGTAAGTTGGATCCAGTGTTCATGTTTTATTTGAGGATTAAAAAGACATAAATGCAAGATATGCTCTGCAGGTTCCTTATTATAGGTAGCCATTTTAAATCCAACCTTTCATTACCTGTGGAAAATATGGTTAATATGGTTAAAATATGGTTAATTAACATTATGCCTTTCTTTTTTCTTGTTATTTTACAACATGAAACCTCAGTCTTTACCACCAAACTGTTTTTAATAAAAACTATAAATGAATCACATTTCTCTGCCTCCCAGAGAAATTTTACTTCCAGGTGTTGGGAAACAAAACAAACTACTCAGGCGATTCAGAAGGAATGGTGTGGATTTCGCTCTTGCTGTGGGACAGTGGACCAAATCTTTATCTTCACAGACGATTGATCATAGGAGTTTGGTTGTGCAGTCAATTGGTGCTTCGTGGAATTAGGCAAGGTTCAAATCCATTTTTCTCAATATATTTTATGGGGCGTTCAGTGGAAATAATGGGTGCGTATATGTCCAAAGCAAGAGATGCTTCTACATGATAACACTAAAAAGAAATGTTACTAAATGTGCAGGTTAAACTCCACCTGGGCTGTTTGTTCTCACTGATAAGGAGATAAGGAGAAGAATGTTTCTGGACTGAGAACATTGGGTTCTCATATTTGCTTTTTGTAGATGATATTTTTCCATTCAAGTCTTCAGACCTTCGTCTTCAACATGCACTGTTGCAGAGCAAAGAGTGAAGGAGCCAGAATGAGAGTCGTCTTGTCTTACTGTGAAGCTGTGGTTCATAAAGGTCGATTGCTCCCTTGGGGCAACAAAAGCAAAGCTCTTGACTTAATGGTCCATCTATGTTTTGACCCAACCCTGTAGTCAGGATAGATGGATCATGACTGAAGGAATGAGAATACAATAGACAGAAATGAACTCCCTCTGTAGGGCGCTTAAACTCAACCTTAAAGAGGAGATGTTATGCAAAATTTATATTTTGCACATTTCTGTTCTTAAATTTGGGTTTGTACTACTTCTAAACAAACCACCCAGCTGGTTTTAGCAATAAGTTCATGTTTTTTGTTTCTGGAAAATGAGCTGTTTCAAAAACCTCTGCAATGTAACGTCACAAATCAGCAGGCGCCGCACCCTCACCTAGCAACACCACCGAAGCTCAGCCTGTTACCTAGTAACCTGTTTAAAAACTAAATAAATAAAACAAAATAATTTTGCTTATTAACACATGAACACATTCAGTCATTGTCACTTTGTCAGTGAATTTAACTTATTATTATTAGGGCGTTTTTAAGTGAAAAGCCAGTAGTTGAGTGCTCTTGTTTTTTTACAGTGTTGAAAATGCAAAGTTCCAGTTTCAATAAATTACTCAATAATTTTTTTTGGTTTGCCTGGTAGTTTTTCATACTTTGCTTTTGACATTACTGATCGTATTTATCTGTCATTTGACTTACATTTCTACACTGTTATATGGGATTTGTTTGGATATGATGCTTGTTCATAATTAATAATATTTTTTGTAATGTGTTGCCTTAGTTTTATTGGGTAGATTTGGGGTATTCTTATTTACAGTGTTCTCCTGTGAAAATCTGGTTTTTCCATAAGTCCTTCCACAACTGACCAGCTGACCAGGTTCACTGATTCTGGACCAGCTATAAATATTCATACACTTCCTCCACGCTCCTCACTGTAAAGGGCAAAATACATATTGGTCGTGAATTATATATCCATTGAAAAGGTCATCCACCTCAACACCAATCTTTGTATGAATTATAAGGAAAAAAGATTCAATTCACTGAGCACTTAATCAAGCAAATGAGTTGTAAACTTGCACATCAGCTCCATGATTCATTAGCAAGTGTTTGAGACAGGGGCTTGATATATCCATTTTTCTCTGTATTTACGACCAAATTGCTTTTCTTGCTCCTCAACTCCTCACGGCGTTAAAAAAAATGGCTGTCCTGTAAATATCCGCTCCTCTTTATGTCAGACTTCTCGCCTGCATCTTCCCTGTCCCTGCAGTGATCTCTCCGTGGGATGTGTCTCGTTATCAGCTCCCTTTGACAAGACATTGATTAACAGTGCGTATCAGCCTGACAACTGTTCTGAGCTAATACACACATGTTCACACACATCCATTCATGCTGTGAAAGATACGGCACACACAGGCACTAAAAACTATAATCCTTTTCCTAATTTCATTCAGTGGATTGAAGCATTTTTAGCATCCAAAATCTTTTCTGCTGTTTCTGCTAAATGTATGAAAAAATATAAAACAGATGCATAATAAATGCCCCAGATCCTTCTACACTCATTTATTATGCTCTCTATTATGCTAATGTTATTGATGTAGCACTAAATCTGGTTTTTACACAAAAGAAAGATGTGAGTTATGACATGCTCTCTTGATCACAAAAAAAACCTATAATTTATAGTTGAAACCAAATATTTACATACACTGCATAAAAGCAACCATAACTTTTTTTTTTTTAGTCTGAAATTTCTTTTTTCCATTTTTGATGAGTTAGGACTTTCAAAACTACTTCCGTTTTCTATTTGAGATTTTTTTATAAAATGTTTTAAATTCATAAGTTTACGTTGATTTGATCAGTGTTTGGTAGAATTTACTTCTAAAATATAGTATAACTTGGGTATCCTTGCACAGGTTTTTTTTTATTCTTTACTGGAATTTGGTCAATTATAACAGAGTCAGGTTTGTAGGCCACCTTCCTCACAAACGTTTTCAGCTTTGCTCCCAAATTTTCAGGCTTAGTGTTCTCGGGTCTGAAACCTTGGTTTGTTGTCTGAAAGCCACTTTGTAACAGATTTTATGATATGTTAAGGGTTAGCCTGGTAAAAACTAGCCCCTTATGCTCTGCTGTGCTTCTTTATGAGAGTCTAAGCAAAAAAACTATCCAGTCATCAGGGTCGTAACTCAGATCATGCAGCCCATGACATACACACCGCTCCCACACTTCAACAAACCCTGACTTGGATGTGCAGTACATCTGCACCTTTTGCCCTTGTCAAGAAAAAAATCTGAACACAAAGGTAAGCAGTCCTGCCCTGGATGTTGAGTCCAAAACCGGGGCAGGTGCTGAGGCCAGGGTCTACCACTGGGAGCAGCGATATGCACAAATGCACTCATGAGCTCACCTCACATATTCGAAGACTTTTAACTGAACAATACAGGTTTTAAGGTGTGGAGCATTGAAGAGAGGCTCTTTTTAGGGTTAAACGAAAGATCTACATTGTATATTTTGGTAGCAAATTTAGGATCATTTTCTGAGAAAGAGATGCAGCTTTTCACGTTTAGGAGCGCGCTGAGTGTGTGTGCTCTCTGTGCAGGTGAGCAGCAGGTCGCAGCTCAGCTTTGAGAGGACATATTGATAATTTAGACCTACACCGCAAGTCTTAACTAAGCCGCCTTTGACTTTGTTTTTTACATAAAATATAAATCAGGTTACATGTTGTTCATCTCCATGAACAGGAGATTGAGTAAAGATGTGCAGAGAAGCTGCAGCTTATTGAATTAACTTTTCTCTCCAACAATCCTGAATCTAAGTGCCTGAAAGAACAACTTAAATGTGTTTAACTTACAGGATTTTGTCTGCTCATATGCTTAAGTAGAATCAAGATATGAGACACATGCTGGTGGGTTAATTTCCTCAAGGCAAAAATTACAGAATTTTTTGTTTTTATTTCATGGTTGTAATCAGATAAATGTGCTCTTAGCAAGAGCTTTTGTCCAAGACAAAATCAACGTTCAGTGTCTGGCTGTTCAGCGATACAGGACACTGAACTTTGATGAAAAAAATAACATCATGATAAAGTTAACTTAAACTATAACGATACATTTTTAGCCCTTTATCCCAATTCAAACACCTATCATTAAGAACACGCATTCATTACAGAACCTGATGTTTCCAAATGGAGCTTAATTTCTTTCTGTTTAGCTCTGCATAACACTTGTTCTTGCATGTCGACACATGCGGAGAGATGACAAATGGTGTAACAGCCTTTTGGTGAGTCTAAAACAAAGACATCCTATAAATACAAATTCTACTATTAATTAACACAACAACTTGTTTTAAAATAAAAAAAAGCTGTGCCTTCGCCTGGCGATTAAACAATTATGTCCCCACAAAGTCGCTTCACTGCTCTGCACGAACTCTTCTCTGTTCACAGGAATATGCAGCAACTGCAATGAACCTGTAAGCCAAGTTCAGCTATAAATTGAGTTAAATAATTTAGTTGATGGAAAAATAATTAATGGGGAAGGAGTCAATAGACAGTGTGGATGGGGACAGTAGAAGGTGAGTGCCTGCGTGTGTGCATGTGTGCGTAAAGGAGGGCACAGGTGAAGGGGAGAAGATCTCATCTAAAGGCAATGAAAGATTTAACAGCAGGAGGAGACAGGAATGACAATGTCAGAGCAGACACGCAACTACCAAGACCCCCAATTATATCTGGCATTTAGCTGTCCATCCTCTTTACTTTTCCTGTTCATTCCGTCAAAAACAATGAAATAGTGGAATAACTATATTTATGGACTTGGTCAGTCACATAAAATATACACTATGAGCTGATCTTTGCGTTTGGGGAACACAAATCACACTAAAAAATAGAACAAACTTGGCATTATCTTGCTTTTTGTAGCTCTTTGTTTGCAGATCACCTCAAAACAGAGAAGTTCAGGAGGATTTGACCCAAGACAAACAAACCATAACTTCGTGTTTTTCTTTTTATGTTTTTTAAGCTGATCAATTCTAAGATACTATACTGAGACATCTCTGGGTCTAAATAATAAAAATTTATACATTTGGTGTATTGGCGCGATATAAAAATTTATCACACCAATACAATAAATAGTAGTTAATAATTTCCTTTTTTTCTTAAAAGTTCAATGCAATTATGACAACATACATAATTGCAAAAATGCTTAGGGTTATTATTCAGTTAAAACAGACACTTTAAATATAAAATTAGATTTACAAAACTATCAATCAGAGTTTAAACAAGTTGTGATGTAACCACCTCAAGAAATTATTAAATTTAATGAAATGGTCCCAACCTATTCAGATAAATAATGGAAATGTTTCCTCTCATTTATCACAAAGTTGTGCAAACATCCAGTGTTCTTAGTGAGTAATGACCAAGGTAAGATTAAGTTTTTATTCTACAAATACAGCATAATTGTAGTGATTTGGGTTTTTTGTGTGTTTATTTAGTTTTCTGTGTTCTGTTGAGTCTCTGTGTTGTCTAGCTCTTGATTGTCCCCAGTTGTCCCTTGTTTTCTCCTGATTGTCTCCCTGTGTATTTAAACCCACCTGTGTTCCTTGTTCCTTCTCTAATCCGTCTTGTCTAGTTGTCGCGTCAAACCTGGTGTTAGACGTCCATTGTTACCATTTGCTACCAGTTTTAGCCTTCTGTTCATTCTGTGCTGCCTGGATTTTGGACTTTTAGTATTTTTGGATTTCATCATCATTAAAATCATCACTTCCCTCATTTCAACCTGGGTCCACAGCGTCTTCCTCACCATTTCTCCGCACTTTGTCACAATAAATTTGGGATAAACCCACCAAGAGCCTGAAAAATCTGTCACTGGCTCATAAATAAACCAATTTTTAAAACTATGATAACCTACAGGGCTGTGAAAAGGTTTCTGCCACCCTAGAGATTTATTTTGCTTCTTCGTAACATTTAAGCGTTTCAAGTCATGAAAACTAATTCTAGTACCAGACAAAGGTGACCTGTGAAAATATAAGAAGCAGTTTTTAAATTACTTTGCTTCTGAAAAAGAAAAAAAATCTATCCAACGCAACTTTACCCTATGTGAAAGAGTAATTGCCCCCTAACTGGCTGTGCCTCCCTTGGAAATACAAAACACTTGGCAGTGAGTCTTTTACGTCACTGGAGAGATTCTGACCCATTTTGCTTCACATCATTGTTTTAAATCATTCATATTGGAGTTTTCTTTTGTATAAAACAAAAATAGCATGTTTCACATAATGCTACAGTTTCTCAGTTGGGTTACAATCCTTTGAATATGTCAGTCCAAAACTTTGACGCTTTCTTGGGTCATTCAGATTTGGACTTATCGATGTTCCTTGGATTATTATCCTGCTGCAGAACCCAAAGCAGAATCAGTGGTTTCTTTAATAAACTTACAAAAATGTTTTGGCTTTCAGATTATTTTCCTGAAGGACTTGATGATTGTCAAGATGCTGAATGCCAAATGTGAGACGTGCCTTTGCGTTCTCTTTGGTCAGCAAATGCTTTGTCCAGTCCCCATATTGGATGTTTTTGCCCAGTGTTTCTATTATGATTAAATCAGGAAAACTGAGCTTTTCTGAAGCATTTGAGACCTGCAGTGAGTTTAGATGTCCTTCTGGGTTCGTTTGAGACTTCCTGGATCTTACTGTGATTCTTTAGCCTGCTGCATGTTGACAGACAGATTCTATTAAAAGTGGTCTCTTGATTCTACATGTCTGGAAGTAACAAAATAGAGGAAAAAAAACACAGTAATCATAGCTTAACAAGGTGGGAAATTATGTTTTCACAAATGATCAAATTGGTTTGGGTACATTTATTTCCCCCTTAGTACATAAAATCTAAAGTTGAAAACAGTTTGGTTATTACTCAGCTTATCTTTGCCTGATATTAAAATTTGTTTGATTTGAAATATTGAAATGTAAGGAAAAAATGTCTGATTTGAATATGTTTTAGATGACAGGATGAACCCAGAGCATGCAGGGAAACCTCCCACAAAGCAGCACACTGATCTGCTGCCTTGGAGTCAAAGAGCCACTGAAAAAAAACTGTAACACTGAAGAGATCCCTCCGAAAAATCCCTTTAGTAAGTACAGAAAACTTGATCTTTATTCAAAACTTTACAAAACCAGAACTTCTCCATACACCACATCAAATAAGCTGTATTATGTCAGCTAAAAGAGAATAAAGCTTTGTCTTATTTACACCACAAGGACTCATGCTCTTGTACAGCTTTGGTATCATTTCAAACATCTCCTGCATGCTGTCACTGTTTCTCTATTTCATCTTGACTGCAGAAAAATTATGGAGAAGAAAGACCTTAACATTATGATGAAGGACAAGCGACCAGAGAGTGAGATCTCAGTTACAGCTCATGATTTTATTCATCTCTGCAAGATTTGGACAAATAAAACTCTTGAAAATCTTGCATAGCTTCTCACCTAAAATGTTTTGGGGTTTTTTGTTTTGAATAACAGGTGTGGACTTACAGTATGAAGCTGAAAATAGAAATATTTCAGCTGTGGTTTTATTTTCTATTCAAGTGTCTGCAGGGATGATAATTGACAAACTCGTTCTTGCCAGTGTTAGGTCGTCGGCTGCCAAATTCTCTGACTGCATCCACATTTTTTAACATCTTTCGGAGTGTGGATTTAATAAATCATCTGACTGAACATATGTATCTGGTGCAGCAATGGTGTCTTCTTGTATGCTGTTAGTCCATGAACTGTGTAAATTATGTGCAGAAAATGTTACACCAGTGAACACTTGTGCTAATGCAAAGCATCTCTTTCTTTTTCTTTTTTTTTCCTTCTCTTCTCTCTCTTTCAATCCCCTGGACGTTGCTTTTTCAGTGCAGCACACATGTCAAAATCCGACTGAAGGCTTAGTACTTCAAGCTTGTCCCTGTTCTCCAGATGGAAGGCGTTTTCCAGGCATTTGTACTTGTTTATTTATTAGTGCTAAAGTCAGAGTCCCTCAGAGGACAATAGCCAGCTGTTGCATTTTGGCTTCGTTCCACAGAGACAAGGAGGATTGTTATCCTCTTGATCGCTTGGCTGTCACTCCGTTCCTCTTCCCTTGTTTGCAAGTTGTGCAAAAAAAAAAAGCTTCTTTTTAAGGTAGCTTTTGAGTAAAAACTGTTGTGAAATGCCTAATTTTCTTATATATCCATTATCTTGTTGAGTTATTTGCAAGCTATCCATCAGACTTTTTTTTTTTTTTGAGTTTTTAAACATTTGTTTTTTATGTTGTTTGGTTACCATCCTAAAAATAGAGGAGCAGTCCCATACAAACATCAGCCTTTTAATAAATGTAGCCTTTTTGAGTAATTTTCCAATATATTCTAAAAAAAAATTTTGAGCAAATATTTCTGATTTTAACAAAGTAACTACAGTTTTAACTTTGAATCTTACAAGAACACTGAAGTAGTTTTCGTGCATCAGACTAAGAACTTGAGCTTTCTGACATATTTTTCAGGAGTACTTCACATTTTTTGAGCCTGCTGTACCTCAACAAAGTATCAGGACATCTTTAACCTTTTTACATATTACAACATAAACATCTTTTTTTGTTGTTGCATTGAGGGTGGCGAATGTCTGCAATAAACCAGCACAAGATTTTAAATCATATTTGTGAGTCAAAATTTAAAAAGTGTGACATGGGTTTGTACAGGGCCTCTGTGTTTCAACCTTTTGTAGAGAGTGAACTACAGCCTCTTATTCTTGTTTATTTTTTCCCTGGGCTTTGACTGGGCCGTCAGATCTGACTGTAAGTGAACCTCTACCCCCCGTATAAAACCTCTAGATTAGATTCCCTACCCCTGGAAAAACAGAAGCATCCCCACAGTTTGATGCTGCCACCACCAGGATAAGGACGGAGTCATCAGGGAGATTTATGGCAAACTGATCAATGAACTACTTTTGATTTTTAGTCAATGATTTAATAATCTTGCCACTCTTCCATAAAAATAAATGGGGTTGTGTAGCTAATGGATGTCAAGTCAATATATTCTTCAAAATGAGCAGTGGGTCTCTGGAGCTTCTCCAAAGTTACCACAGGCCTGATTTATTGTTTAACCTTTATATCCTAAATTTAAAATGGATATAATGGATGTTTTTGCTTATTTTAATTGTACGCAGTTCTTTAAAAGTCCTGTGAATAAATATATTTGCCCATTTATCCATAACAACTGGAACTTTCAATATCTGACAAATTATTTTTGCAATTTACCGTCTATTAAAAGAATGCCCCTCAGATTAATTTCACTTCCTGCTATAGGAGGAGAAATTACCGTAATAACCTGAGATTGCCTGGAAAGCGCAACGTCTCCCCTTTCAGAAACCGTTTGAATTTTTGAAATAGCGCAAAGTGTGGCGAAATTACGGTATTGCAACTTTGGCTGGATCGTTGCTAAACGTTTAAAGCTTTTAGGTTTCGGTGGATTATCCACAGATTTGTTGACTTCTGAAGCAAGCTGGTTGTACTTGATTTTATTTAGGGATAAAACAGTAAAGGTGGCTGATTACAAGAGCATGCCACACTTTTTAGATTTTCTTTGTAAAAAAAAATTGAAATCCATGTACGATTTTTCTTCTGTTTTATTTTGATCCACCTCTTTGTCCATGAGTATTACAAAAAATCCCAGAAAAACATATTGAAGTTTGTGATTGTGTGTAAATGTGACTAAAAGTGTGTCAGGCTCACTGGAATCATTCCTGTGTTCATAATTATAGTCTCATTTGAGGAGAAAGAACACCTGTACGACACTCACCTGTCCGTTCTTCTTCAGGTCAGCCCACATGCTCGTCCCGTCGCCCCCTCTCATCAGAACGTGGTAGGTGAAGTAGTAGATGCCAGGCAGAGGACAGGTGAACTTGCCTGTGCTCGGCTCATAGTAGTTCCCCACGTTGGTCACCACGTCATCAAACTTCAGTATTTCGCTCCCCTCGTGTTGCTTCCGCAGACCGGCATAGAAGGCAATTTTAGGAGTGTAGACGGAGGAGCCATATCCACCTGGACCAGGACCCTGTGGGCCTGGTGGACCGGGCTTACCAGGCTCTCCAGGGGGACCTTTCGGCCCTGGAGGACCAGGAAGTCCGGGGCTTCCTCTAAACCCCTGCTTGCCTCTCCGGTTTGGGAAGTCCGGAGGCTGTGGGGAGACGGCAGTCAGCTCTCCCTGAGGGGGGCTCAACGTGTCACACACCATCTTGCAGCTCCCCAGCATCTCATAGTGTGTGCCACCACCTCCGGACCCGGCCCCCTTTGTGGTGTGGACCAATAGGGGAATGGCCACCAGCAGGACCAGGACCATGGCCACTCCGACTCCAGCCCCAATGACTCGTTTCTTTCGGCTGAGCCGTGAGGCGGCCAGCGTGAGGAAGTCCTCCTCCCCTTTGGCTGGAATGGTTGTGCCGGCCAGGCTGACCTCGGGTCAGAAAGCTACTCAAAGGGGAAAGCGTCAGACACAATGTCGGATGTTCTCTGACAGGGGAAAGAAATTTAGTCTTTTCAAGGATTCTAAGAGTCACAGACGAGTAGAGGAATGTCAGTACTCAGAGGGGAGGGAATGACAGATTCCCCATTTGTATATCCGTTTTGTTTCTCTCTTTTCTCTGGTTCACATGGTCTGGTGACTTTTATCCAATTTAAAACAACACATCATACATTGCAAAACATTCACAGCTGACGAAATGTTAAATTTAAGGGGTTTTATTCTTTTCCTGCTCTGTGGCTGTGGACGCTCCAGTGAAAAATCCTTCAGTTTCTCAGACAGGGAGGAGCTGTCAGGTGGGGTCTTCAAAATTCCCACTGGAGTTCATCTCACCCTCCACATTCAGGGAAAGGCGCCTCGCTTGTCTGTCCAGAAATGAGAAGAGAAGAACAAGGAAACGGCTAAATCTCACTGCTTTTATTTTCTCCTGCTCGCGTCCAAGATTTATTCCAGAAATCTGGTCTTGCAGTCACACCACAGATTTATTACAGCTAGTGAAAGAAAGGGGGTTGAATCTGAGGAATGGGAGATTCTTTCAAAAGTAGTTTAAGTGAAGCAGGAAATATCTTATTACACACATCAGGGGAAGGGATTCTCTTACAACTTTAGGGAGAAGAAAGGTGATCATCATGAGGAAGGGGTTGCATCTCAAGAATGGGAACTGAGTGAAAGGAAGCTTCCAAGGAGCATGAAACATCAAATCAAGTGACTCTCATAACTTAAAGGAGGAATGAAGCATGCAACAAAGTGACAATAATCAACTTAGGAACGCAAGTCGCCTTAAAATGCAAACAAGGGAAAAGATGCATGAGAAATATGAAATTGTTTTGCACTTAATTGACAGTTTTCTGAATTTAAAATAGTCATAGAAATCATAAAGCATTAAAATATTCTATTTAGATTAAACGTATAATAATAATAATAATAATAATAATAATAATAATAATAATAATAATAATAATAATAATAATAATAACACAAATAATGATGATGTTACGACAAGTTTCAGTTTGACAATATAGTAATATTGTAAGTACATAAATAAACAGAAAATTATTGGGGGGGTTTATTCCACTAACTTCGTCAGGTTTGAATAGCAATAAAACATAATATGGTTTACTTTATTTAACATGTTTTGGCGCATTCACGAGTGAATCAGGTAGCAAGTAATTTAAAGCAAAACTTTTGAAAGAGTCGTGCACAAATCAACAAACCGACTTACCAGAACTCTGCTTTTCCTGCCTGTGTTTTAGCCCCGGAGTTCAGCGCGCGTTCATTCTGCGGGGTTCAAGATGAAAAAGCGCCACTTCTGCTCCAAACCCGGACCGGAATCCTCCGGGAAACCGAGCGCCTTCACCGGCGCATCGGCTCGAAGTTGCTGCGCTTCGGTCCAAACTCGGCTCGAATCAACCAGAATCCTACACAGCATTTAAACTTTGACCATCTCATCCGTGAGTTCTGCACCCTGAGTCCAAGCTCCAAAACGATCCGAAGCAGATCGAGAGAAAAAAAAATAAATACATCTAATAATATAGTTTAATTAAACTCTATACAGTCCTTCAAAAGGACAGAAAAATGCGTACGAGCTCTGATAGGTCACTTTTCCAGACTTTAGATGTGCGTAAATGCCGGCGCACAGTCAGTTTACTTGCAGAGCAACAGTTCAGTCACTTGTTGTATTTTCTGTCCTGCTTCTCTCTCCTCGACATCATCTGCCTGCTATCCAGCTCCCCCCAACACACACACACCCTTCCCGTGTAACACACACTCTCTCACACACAGATACATCGTCTCAGCCTGCATGTGACCTTTTCACAAATCAAATAACTACATTAATTAATTCTCTAATCCAATTCTATCGCTTCTTTGTAAATATGTTGAATTTATTTATTCTTTAACGCTTTCATGCTCATTTTAATCTCTCTTTTTATCCTACTTGTTTTCAATCACAGAGAAATATTGCTGTTTAACTGTCTTGGACTCATATTTTACCACATTTGTTCAGTGTTGTAATGGAAAACATGGTTCTTGTCTCCAACTCCTCAGCTTGTTCTCTGTGTGCTCCTGTCCCATTCATCCCAAAACCACATTTTTTTTCTTTCATTTTTATGTTCCAGATGCATCCTATTTTACTTTCTTTTGCCCTTGAGCTCTGTCACTTATAAAATCCTCAGCTTCTTCTGTCTCTTCTGCTTCTAGATCATCCTTATCTCCCCCCTCGTCTTCACCTGCTACACCTAGTTTTTTTTTCCAGTTCTTACATTTGTAGCAGACGTTTTTATACCACAGCTACTTTAATCATCCTGATATGATTTACATGTAATCTCCATCACCTTCCTGCTTCCACTCAAAATTGCATTAAAATGCAGAAAGTATACTTTTCAGTCAAGATTATCCTACCAAGCACCATCACTCATTCATTCACTCTGGGATCATTTTCCAGAACAATAAAACAATAACGAACCAGTATTGGGTACCAATGTTAGTTAATAACACATAATGTCCACTTTAATTGAAAGATTGTCAATTGGTATTTCCCCCAGCATACAATTAATATTTAAAAATTGTATCAATAATGTGAATAGATAGCTGTTAATTGATGTTATTTGACTTTTTTTCACCTGTAGTAGCCTCTTATATGGATATATTATGGAGATATTTTCCCGGTGTTGGGTTAAATTTGTGATGAAATGGCGCTGAACGGCCAATAGGTGGCAGCCAATCGAGTGATAAACCAGAAGTCAACGAATTAACTTTACTGTAAGTAAAGCAGCAACATCTCATCACATGCAGTTGACAGAATTATTCACACTCGCAAATTTACAAAAAGTTTGCTTCTGATTTGAGATTGGACCAGCATCTCTCAAAATATGATAAGACAATGTAAAGGGCACAGCAGTTTTAACAAAATTCTTAGTTTTCATTTAAATTTTAAAAAGAAATGGCATGTCTGAAATACTTGATATCTATTGCAGTGATTAATATAAAAATATTTAACTGGTCTCACACCAATCAAACTTTCCTCTTGATTAGTGACCAGCGTTGTGGATGTTTCCATTGTTTTGGTGATTCATCTTACAGTTAGAAGGCCTCTGTATCATCACCCTAATCTGTATCTCCCTCTGCAGATCTTTTCCACTCCAAATTATTATTATTTCCATTCATAAGAAACATGTTGGTCAAATGAAAAGATTGCATTAATCTGCTACGGGTGTAAATACTTTTGGTCTCAACTGTGAGAAAACAGCTTTTAATCTTCAACTATCACTATTCTTGATGGCTGGAAGAGATTATTTCAACATTAACTAAACAAAATCCAGTGCTTTTAGTTAGATTTGATACAACTCATTGATCAGCTACTTTGGGGTATTTAAATTTTGCTTTTTAAAATTGTAAAATTTTGAACTGTCCCCTTTTTTAATGATCTACGTGTAGCAGGCTCCATCAATTCATTCTGCAGATTATCATTTCCAGAACTGGAGCCTTGATTAGCTGAATAAAAAAAAAAAATCAAGAAGGAAAAAAAAAATGTAGCTGGTGGAGGAGATGAAGAGCAGCACATGTGAAAAGACTGAGGAGCACAAAGCTGGAATACATGCAGGCAGGTGAAGACATTAAAAAAGAAAGGAGAGTGGTTGTTCTCAGGGTTTGCCGTCAATTTCAGTGTTTTTGTAGCTTTCAGCCCTCGTTAGTGATGAAAGATGTATTGATAGTGACAACTCCCCGCTTCCTCCTCCTCTCCTTCCACCTCCTCCTGCATGGTCTCTTTCTTATTCTCTCCCTCTGTCTGATTGTACATTTAGAGCTAAATTAATTAATCCTCAGAGTGGACATTGTTCCATGTTGTCCTCTTGGTAACCCTGCAGTATCTTTCATCTCTCTCCACACGGCTGATAAAAAAGCACTTTGCAAAAATATACACACCCCTTGAACTTTTCAATTCATTTTTGCAAATTAAAACCTCAAAACTGAAATTATTTAATTGAGATTTTATATGATAGACCAACATAACGTCATATTTGTGAAGTGGATGGAAAAGGATACAAGGTCTTAAATTTTATTTGCATATAAAATGTATAAAAGAGTGCATCTGTATTAGACATTAGCTTTTTCAATCACAGTCCACAATGAAAATAAGTTTTCCAAGCTTCCTGTGGAATATCGACAGAATTTAAGTCTAGACTTTGACTGGGCCATTCTGACATATGAGCATGTTTTAATCTAAACCAGAGGTCTCCAATTTTGGCAATCAGAAGAGCCAATTTTGCTCTCAGTCTTTCTGAATAAGAGTTTCCAATCAAATTTTTTTAATGCACTTTTAGGCCTTACAAGATCAATCCTTTATATCATCAATCAATACTTTTTTAAAATAAAATGTTTTATCCTGTAAATAAAATTCCTAAAGTTCCTGCTAAAGAAAATCATCCTGATTGCATAATGGTACCGTCATCATGTTTCTGCATGTCACGAGAATGGTGCGTTCAGGGCAGACGAAGGTTTCCACCTCAAATCATTTTGTTGGGACACAAGAAAGTTTAATTTTGGTCTCACCTGATCAGAGCATCTTCTCCATGTTTGCTGTCCTCCACAAGAAAAAGTGTAAATTGTGACAAGAAATCTTTCGTTCAGCAACAATTTTCTTCTCTCCACTCCTTCATAAATTGATAAAACCGATAGTCATCTCTTCATCAGCTTCTCCCACTTGAGCAGTGAATTTCTACAGCTCCTCCTGAGTAACTATGCTATTTTAATCAATGCTGTCCTTATATTCGGCCCATTTAAACCCACCGGTCACAATAGTGACCAAGAAATTTATTTCACTTTCAAGGACTCCAAAAAGCTTACTGATTAAATTTTCAGTTAATGTTCAGCAAATATTGAAAGTTTAGAGTTTTTAGATAACAGTGATCCAGTATCACATGTTTAGAGTAAATTATCACATGACTAGAGCTGTTTATATCTTGGTTGCACCTTGGCGAGAGAAAGACTGCCACAAACCTCCCAAAGTAGAGTCTATCAATGTATGTTTAAATAAACATACAACAAAGATTTTTGGTGCACATCATCTTTAAAGTGTCTAGTTATGACATTCACCTTTGCATTCACAAAACTTGTTTTGGTGTTTGAGCAGGATGTGTAAACATGGTGATGGTGGGACAATACATTTGACCTAGGTACGCTTATTTAAATACATACCATATTCTTCCAATTCCAAACTTCTTCCTTTTTAAGATTAATTTGGAGTGTGGTTCTTGATTTGTTAGACTTAGTGATGGCCAGACAAAGTATACAACAATGTAGTTATGAGAAAGATGGAATCCTTACTGATTTTGGTAGTGATGGCTTAGACAGGGATAATCCATCCCTGATTTTGAATGCATGTGATCAGTTCATGGGAAAAGAGGATGATCTCTCCCTTCACCTCTCTGTCACATGGCAACGGAGAGTCATGTGACACTCTGTTACCACCTGCAAAGTTTATGATGAAGGGACAGCTATCTCTTTGATGTACCCTTTAAAACTAAAGAGGTTCCAAATGAGGGTCCGACACAAGATGAAAAATTGCTGGTCCACTAGAAAGACAACAATATTTTCACAGTAGAAACAATGATGAGAAAGAACTACACAGAAACTGATGTCAAATAGATCAATGAGCACATGAGAGGTGTAGGCCTTCATGACCTAAACCCCTCAAGGTACAGAATCATGATCAGGTCCAAGTAGTGGTGGTGCATATGTAAATAGGATGACTGTAGCTTTGGAGGTTGGAGTTTATCTTGTAACTAGATTGCCTGCTGGAACCCCTCTTCGTCTGTGTTAGTCGTTGTGGCCTTGACAATTCACCTGCCATGCCTGCCGGTGGTAGTCAGAGGACCCGGTGGTGCCAGGGTATTACTGCCTTACTGCTGTCAAACTGTGCCAGGGGAGCTGTAGCTACAATATAGTAGATTACTGCTACCAGTGTGTGAATGTGTGTGTGAATGGGTCAATGACTAAATTTGGTGAAAAGCACTTTCAGGTCATTTGGACTTAATAAAGAGCAATACAAGTACAGGCAATTTACCTTTTAGATATTATTTTTAAAATGTGTCGTAGGAGGGACGACCGATTTGATCACCTTCTCATGGGTTGTAGCTTATTATCTTGTGCAAAGATTTGGCACAAAGTCAGTAAGGTCATGGAAATAGATCTCAAATGGACACTTCTCTTCAAGATGTGACCAAGACAGTTACTGGTCAGTCAATGCAAGAATCGTTTCCAGAAATGTTGCTTCTGCACCACCCATGCCTGGGAGAAATTCAAGGCTTTATTGCACATTGAGTGCTTCAAGAAGGATCATGGAAAGTGTTTTGGCGCATTCACGAGTGAATCAGGTAGCAAGTTTTAGTGTTAGTCATTTACAAACAAAAAGGGGCCAGTAAAACCATTTAGCCGCTCAGTGTTAGTATACGTGTACGCTCTGTCAGTTCTGCTCCTTATTTATTCATCTTTCAACTTTACTGAGCTGGAGAGTGTAGCAGATATTGAATATGGATCAATAGATCACTCCCTAGGATGCATACTGTCAGCCTACTGAGCCCTCAGGCAGATGCCAAGCCTCTGGTCACATTTGCATTTGGAGATAGAAAATAACTACTGCTTGTCAGATGGAGGGAAACTATGTGGTCCTTGCTTTATTTTTTATTTATTTTACAAAACTGGCAAATAAAATATATAAAAGCTGGAGGACTTTCTGTGTTCATAAATATGACATCTCTGCTGTAAACCCTCTGCTTGTGAGGGCGCCTGGGTTTGTTTGTGCCTCTTCATGCGCGCTCACATACTATGCATGTGGCTTCTGCACGATGGTTAAATACTAAGAGGTTCCCTGCATTCAAATTATAATTGCTCAGAAGGAAGGACAATTTAGAGAGAATGAGTTTTTTAGGGCCTCATGAAATATTAAGTAAGCGGATGAATGTATAAGCTGTGAAGAGATAATGTCTGGCTCAGCTTCCATCATCTTCCTGTCTGCTCTTTGTTTTGAGTTTAATCAAGTTTACAGAATGAACATGCTGACTATGCTTTACACACTCTGAATTTTTAGATGAAATATATTACTAAATCTTTGCTTATTAACCCAGTTACATGTTATATATTTTATTTTGCCCTTCACTCTGGTATCCAACCTCCAGCTCTCTGACCTTCAGGTCTCTGAGCTGCAGAAACATGATTATTACAGGAGGATACAAGACGGTGAGCTGTGAGGACCAAAGTGACAAGATAGATCCCAGGTTCAACAAGGCTGCTGCAGTTAACCCATACTGACTCTAAGTCTGTTTTAACTGGGAAAAAACCAAACATCAGCAGGAATTTGGAAAAATACATAATTCCTTCATTGGGTTCCATGTGTTTATAAAGCTGCTGCAAAGTCCTGAAAGGTCTTGTAAATTCATCCATGTGAAAGTAGCTATACATAAAAGATGTTTTCACAACTTTTATTCCTCCATTAATTATCTAGATAAAGTTCTCAGGATTAAAGGGATTTTTAAACTCGTTTATTTTTAGATGACTCGCCCATTGATTGATTTGATTGTGGGATTAACGCGCACTTATTTAAAAATGAAGTAGAATCATTTCACTACATTTGTCTTTACCTAATTAGTACATGGAATCCAACACATTAAACTGACTAAATACACAAGAAGAAATTTCCATTTTGCACACCAAGACATGTATCACAAACATTACTAAGAAATAAAAGGACGTAGCAGATTTTTCTTTTTTAAATATTCACAGAACATCTGTGTAGAACACATGCTATATTTTGTCATGAAAATGTCTAGCTTGGGGGAAAAAATTATTGGACAGCTATGTGAGTTGTTTTTTTTCACATTGTAATATTTGCAATTTTAAAATAGTTTTTCTATTTCAACTAATCTGTCATGGAATCAATAAATTACTGTTGATTTTTTTTTTTTGCATAAACTCTAAGAAGAATCAATAAATCCTTAACTTTTCAGGTTAAGGACATTGAAAAAAAAACAAAAACTATTTTTTTCAATAAAAAGTTTTGGTTTTATGTTGAGGTGTTTTTTGGCCAAATCAAAATTTGTTTTGAAAAACTGCAATGGAAACACTTTTAGCACATGATCAACAGCTGCATGTTTCCACGAAGAAGAACAGCACAGGAAGTAGTTGTATAATGATGATGTGCCGCGTTTCTCATTGGCTTATCTCGTGAACAAATTTATCCACATTTGACTTTACTTGAGTTTCTTATTTAATCTTATTTAAACGATGTAATAGTGAAATAGTGTTTTTTCAACATTAGCAGAATACAAAGTCTTTTGCACGTTCATATAGGTAAAGCAGCTTATGTCGTCTTCAGATTTCATAATTTTTGTTTTCTTTTCTGCAGTGACACCATAAAGGTTGCAGTTTGGCTGGAGTCAGATCATCCCTATAGATTGGTTTCTTCCCAAACTGAGATTCCCTGGCAATTTAGTCAATATAAATTCATTTTTTAGTATGATTTAAAGAAAAAGATTAGGACAAATTTGTATGAGTTACATTTATTCATTTATTAGTTTACCTTCATAGTGTGCCAGCTTTACCTCCTTTACTCACTCATCGTCTGACCGTCAGCTTCTCAATGCTGACGGGTTTTAAATTTTTTTATAAGGGTTTTAAATTTTAAAACCCTTTTAAAATTTATAACTAAACGTAAGAAAAGGTTTTAGTTATTTTTTGTTTTTGTTTTTGGTGTGGTACTCCTAATAATTAATGCACTTTTAATAATGTCTAAATTGTGGTTATTTCAGTAAACCAAACGGGTCTTCCTCCAGCTCTCAAAGTTCGAGTTTACTGCTAAAACTGTGATACCAGATCACGAGAAGAGGATTAAATGTTCAGTATGGGGAATGCAGCAGTGAGCGTTCCTGATAAGTGTTGGGTAAAATGTGTGTACGTGCATGAACCGCGCTCCTCTGGGACATGTACCTCTGTCTGCGTGCAGATCTGATTATGGTCCTTGATTGCGAGTGACAGTGTGCAGATTGAGTTGCACAGCCTCTCTAATTCTCTCTATTAATGAGTTGAGCTCCATACTGCTACCCCGGACCCTATCTATTAATCACAATTTGTCATCTGTCTTGCGCTCTCCACCCTCGCCGTCTTGCCCTCCTCTCCTCCTCCTGTACAAACACACCCCTCTTCTTCCTGGCCCATTCTCCCATCTTCTTAATAAATGTCTCCTCTTCATTCCAACCTCTCTTACCTGCTTTAAAACTAGTTTTCTTTTTTTCCCTGCCAGAATTTCCTCATTTTAGTTTGTATAGATTCCCTTTCTAGCCCTTTCTGACTTGAGGTTTTACTCTTCTTTCTTCCCTCCCACATCTGTGTCCTTCCACAGTATGGCCAAGCATACAGAGTGGCTTTCCTCCCTGAAATCCACATCTTAATTCTGCCAGAACACCAAGGTTAAATAAGCCCTCTTACATGGGTAAATAATGATTTATAACTTCAATTAATAACCGTATGTGTTGCTTTCTCATTACGTTATTAAAAGCCATATGGCGGTTTATTTAAGATATTTCCTCTGCTCCCATTTTTTCTTTTTGAAAAATTGTTTATTAATTCATAAATTAAGTACCCATATTGTCAAAAATATTTGTAAAATATAGCTACTTCAAATCACTTTCACTGAAATACAGTTGCAGAATGATTACACTGAGATGACTGGCACTTTGTCTGGACAGAAATAAGAGAAAAGCAGCATTATAAGGATAAAACTCTGGAGTTCTGCATCAAATGTTTCCGGAGAATCCCTACTGAGCCGCCGTGTCAGAAATTCTCCACCCCACACTTGAGCATTAATTAAAGCTCTAGTCTGTCCCAGAACCTGCTGTTCCCATCAGGAAATCTGTTTTCTGGATCTCTCCAACATGGCAAAGGCAGAGCATGATCACACAAGATAAATGGCAAGCACACGCAGGCAGGAAGACACAGGCTTGAACAATGCTTGAGTTGAGCTCTATATTAGCATGACAGTCTGGATAAACTATATTATGCTGAGAGTATAAAAACTGCACAACTGAGTTTGAATTTTGGTCTTGTGTGTAGGCCTGTCACAATTTATTATTTTTCTCTTTTCTTTCTCTTTTTACCAAAAACTGAGTGATAAAAGTTTTCAGTCTGGTGCTTGATTAGTTCATTTTGTATTATAACTTTTACAATTTAAATTTTACTTCATTTTAAAGAAATTCACACAAATGAAAACTGGAGAGAGAAAAACAACTGAGAATATCAGCATCACAAAGGAAAATTAAAGTGCATTTTATGGGACTCAAAGTTTCAATATTTATTTAGAGGAGGAAACTTATTCTGTACAATATCAAGTATCCCCTTCTTTTATTGTAATTAGGCTCAAAGTAGCGGACATCTTCTGATAATTAGATCCAACTTATTGTCTGATCATCAGTAAGGAGTTTTGGTACAGATTGCATTAAGCAAGAAAAGCAATAGCATCATTCATACACAAGGCAGTCCAAAGAGCTTTACACAAATTCAAAGGAGAAATATTAAATAACCAAAAAAACATATTGGTAAAACATTTCATAAAAAGAAATGCAACATACTTTTACGTCTCAGACTTAACTCATCAGTTTTTGGGCAAATAGTTCATTTGTGAAACCGCTCAGTTATAAACTGCAGTAGACAATTATTTCAGTCCTGATTTAAAGGAGTCAACCTTTTTCAGGTGTTCAGAGAGTTTCTTCCAGAGCTGAGGAGCACAGAGACTAAATGTTGCCTCATTATTTAGCTGCACAAACTTTTTATTACCTGGTTTGGGTAAAAAAAAAAAAAATGAGATGACTTCTGCAACTTGCTATTTATTAAGTTGCAGTGGTTACTAACTAGAAAACATAACCACATTTAGGTCCAACACTTGACCTAAAGTTAAGTGTTGGATAAGATGCTTTAACATCATGTTCTGCTTTAAACGGGGAGTTCACAGTCTCTGCTTGCTGATGAGAATAGGGAGAATATTTTACATGCTTTATGCAGGACTGCACCTAGAGTTTAGATAATTTCCTGCATTTTCAATGACATTCAGACATTCATGCAAGAAGCAGAACTGGCTGCTGGTTGTTGGCTGCCCTTGTTTATAGGTAAACATATACAGGGTCACATTCACCCAGAACCCTTACCATCTAGGTTATTTCAGATAAGGCTGATACACATCCAATCCTACTGTATCGCACCCTGCAATATGATATAGGTGTTGATATTTATACTGAAATGACCAGATGTGATGTGGTGGGATTTAGTCTGATATGTTAAAAACTGGCATGCAGTTTTAGTTTTCAGGCTCAGAGATGTCAGCAGGTCATTTAAGTCCTTGAAACTTGAACTGAGCACAAATAGAGTAACACATTTGTGAATGGTAACCGGCCCTTGGCTTGATGCTATGGATCTGTTAAGCCATTCAGGTGGGTCCCTGTGTGGCTTGTTCCCTGAGGCTGAACTTAAACCCTGATCCCACGCTGCACGCCGAATTCCTCACAGCTCTTATTTTCACACTTTACAAATTCTTCGTACAGTGGAGCGTGAATGCAGCAAAAGTAAAATCACTTTTTAGGAGTGTGGTTAAACACAAAGCAGGATGCGGGAAGGGGAGGGTGGAGTACCAACCCGTGACGAAGGACAGAAAGACAGGCGGGTTGGATAAGAGCGCAAGGGATCATCCAGTATGGATGACAGGGGCAACAGAGAGAGGAGAGGAAAGGAGGGAGGGATAGTGAAGCGAGACATCGATGACCTTCTTTTCGCTCTTAAACCATGCTGTTCATGCCATCGCATCACTCAGAGACAAGAACACCTCCTATACCCTACTGCTGCGACATGAACATGACAGGGCTGTCTAATACACTGGACAATGCTGTCTAATACACACAGCCACTTACACACACACACAGTGTTCCTCTCTGGGCTTTGTGTGGTTACAAATGATTTTTAATGCATTTTTCATTTAAAGTGCCTCATTAGAACCGGTTAATGCATAGTAACATGCGACTCTATTTCAGACTGACCGTATCATCCAGCTTTAATTGGCTGAAAATGATTTCAAAAGCTAAAGAACGGGAAGCTTTTAAGCTATTTTACCCACAATAGGGGTTGATTACATCAGGGATATATATAGTTAAATAACACCAGAGCTTATTGGGGAATTGGAAGTGAAATTATTGAATGAAAAACTGGGAGTAAAGAAGCTTTTTTACTCACTTCATCTTTTTTATGGGTACAGTATGGTGGTCTGCAATAGTTTAGAGATTTTTAACCTGAGAGGTCAGGTTTGAGAGCCACACGTAATGTCAAAGTGGCTGCTGAAATGTTTTGTACACCTTGAATATCCTCACCTAAAACTATATAAAAAAAAGAGCAATTAAGCTTAAATTGTGTCTTCTGCCATTTCTACATATTTATGAGACAAAGGTGTTGAGGGAATTCAAATTTATTAAAAATAAATCTAAGTTTACACTGTAGTAGACTCTACTAAAGCTCTAATCTTGTTGACAAAAAAGTAAAAAAGTTATTTAAAAAGATTAATTCATGCGTCTTTCAGCTGATGTTTGCAACACATTTTAGGAGGAACGTAAATCTGGTTTTATTGAGTTGAAACAGGAAGTGTAACCCTGAGGGTAGAGATACTTAAGGGTTCCCAGATTGATTAACAGAGAGAATAGAACAATAATGTATGAAAATAAATGCATGTCCGAGAATTCATCTTATTTTCATAATAAAAACAAGTCTGCATAACCTGCTAATTAATACATCTGAGCCCTGCACAAAATTTAAAAAATAAGGTCTGGTATTTTTTAAACAAAACAAGGCTGCTAGTGTCATTTTAATGATTAATTAGCAATGTTCATGCACAAGATAAAGAACATACAATAAAATAACCCTGTTGTGTACAGCAAACCACAAAACTAAACAAGAGTAACATAAATAAATGACTTCTGAAATATCTCGTAAATCGGATGTTTTATTCAAAATCACACACTGGCAAATCTCTATCTAGACAATCATTTATGATACATCGACTTGTAACTGCAGGCAAAAGTCACTAAAACTCAAAATAGCTTTTATATCTACAAGAGTTGAGGCAGAAACAGTCCTAACATTTAGATAATGTCAACGCAGCCATTCTTAATAGATGAATTCTATGTAAAAACACTCCACATTACTTCATCCAAAACAACTAAAACTAACATTTTTCTGTTTTTAATGAGATAAGAATCAGTAATGGATGTTGATGCCAACACTGACAAATCATTCGTCTCACACTCTGGATGTCTCAACCTGATCTATCCATCTGTGTCCTTAATTTGACGCCCCTACCTGCCTTCACCGCTTGGTAAACAAGTGCTCTGGGCACAATTACAGTAATAAATCTCCCCCTCCTGCACAGTCTCTATTTTCTTCCCACACAGTCTAATACGGTCTCCCTGTTTTTGAAGCTTTACCTCCAGCTCTCGCGCTCTCAGTCTTGATCTGTTCGCCAACCGAAAGGTGTGCTGGCCTCATTTGTTTTATCTTGCTGTTAACAACATTTCATTTAGCCAGTGCTTGGTTTCACTGGTGAATGAAAAACGAAGCGTTTTCCATGAGGGGCCACAGGTTCATAGAGGAAAAGTCACTTCTAAAAGCTTTGGTTGTTAACGTTTTCCTGCAACGGTGCAGACATACAGCATCTTATCTGACTAAATTTGTATGGATGTGTTAGGAATTACTTATTTGCAGTTTGCAAATAGAGAGGCATTCAGAACTGCTTTAATTCTTCATTCAGCAAGAGCTGAGAAAAAAGTTCTGAGATTTTAATCTATGTAGATAATAATAATAATAATAATAATAATAATAATAATAATAATAATAATAATAATAATAATAATAATAATAATAATATATTTTGTGCTGTGTTTCTAGCTCAAGACCAATTGGAAACACCTCTGGATAGAGCATCCCCTAAAACAGGTGTCTCATTTTTATTTGGAAACATATCAAGATAATGAATGTTATCAAAGGGACAGCTTCAAAATATATTGATAAAACTACACATTAAACTGTTAAAATATGAATAAATGAGTCTCTGCATTCAATTAAAGTTTCTTGAAGTTAAATAATATTGAATATTTTTTCATATTAATGTAATTTGGCAGAATGTAGATTAAAAAACTGCTTTGAGTTATAAAACAATATTTAGGCACACAACTGTCTTCTTGAAGGATCTGTGTCTGTTTATGGTCTAGATCTATGCTAACATCTTATTGGGACTGTGAATCTGATTCAAAATGTTCAAGAAAGAAATTATTATTAAACTATTAGTAGTAATACTAATAGTAGTACTGCCAAATCTTTGGAACTGAACCATTTTAATTTAAGTTTAAGCATTTCTTGAGCGAGACTGCTGTGATTTCAACCCCTCACTGCACATTTTTGGACTTATACTTGGATATTTGCAAGTGATGATCAATAAGACATCCTTCAGGACCAGATGTGGTAAAATATATATATTTATTTATTCCGTTTTTGGTACAGATGAAAGGCTGGACTCAGAGGAGGTGATGCTGGTCAGACTCTGTAAAGCTACAGGACTGGTTTGAAGAAACCCAAAAAGTACAGTCACTACTTCCACACACTGGCTTACCAGCAAGAATACCAATAAAATCCATTAAAAGTGTACTGTAAGAAAATGTGGGAGCGAAATCACTGGGTATGAATACTAATTGCAACTTTTATGCTTATTCGGCTCAAAAATGATAAATAGATAAGAATTCAGAACTGCTTTCCAAATAGCTCCTAAAAACAAGCCACGTTTACAAATCTATAAGCAGTTTCAAAAGGAAGTCCAAGGTTACTTATAAATCAAAGGAGAAGTTGTCATGCTCAAGAATATTAAGGGAAATAAAACTTAGTTTTCCATGCAAGTCTATTCAAACTGTTGGAGCCGATGGAAGAGAAACAAACAAGACAGGATTTTAAAATATATTGAGGCTTCGTCGCTGTGACTTGTTCCCTGCAACTTTCACAGACAAGACAGTAAATCTCAGCTGACCAAACTCACTCCCTCTCTAGTTTTCGGTTATCCATCTTTTTTTTTCAGTCAGGCCTTCATTTTGTCTGTCGCTTCAGTTCCTTTTTTTTTTTTTTTATTTTCTCCACCGAATATTGAAATTGCAGCATATCTGCTTTATTTTAGGGAATGTTCAAAAAAACAGTCATCTTCTTCTTTTACTCTGCTGTCATTAGATTGTTCATCTCACGGATGCTGAGAGCCAGAAATTTGGCTGTCTTTGCTCACTGTGAGTGAAATGTAGTGCCGGGTATCATTGCACCTGAATAATTCATATCTGCTCTGCCTGTGTCCGTGTGTTTTAAATATTAGTCACAGACCTGAAATTATGAATCATTCATCAGAGCCTGCAGTTAATTAACCCTTATCCTTTCACGGTTGTGGGTTGGGGTCAATGACCGATTCATGGCCTAACCTCTCAGACCACCTGCTCACTACCATCACATCTCTCTGTTGAAATTTAACTATCTGTCAAGTTTCTCAATGGTTGTTTGCTTCACTCAGCCATGCTAAACTGGGTTTTTTTCTTCATTTTGAATCCCAAACAGTTTGTTTTGGTATACCTATGTATGACTTATGAGGATATATCACATTGTTCAGTTAAAAAGAGTGCACTGGGTATGTTAAATGTGTGTAGGCGTGTATGCGTGTGAGTGTAAGTGTAATTGGCGTGACAAGACAAGATGTTGAGAATTCAGTGGTGCATGTCGTCAGAGCGCTTGAACGCTTCACGTATGGCCCACAGAGAGGAGGACTGAAGGAGAAACAGAAGGGGGTAGAAGGATGAGAGGAGGAGTGAGGAGACAGATATAGAAGAATACATGTGCTTTTTGTTCAAGATGCTGAAAACACTGTAGAGATATTAAGGCGAGCAGCTGCATGTGGTTGTTGGATTTTGCAGTTTTGCAAAAGTAGTGAGCGTGTGAGATCAGATTAACCTTGTTCCGTTCAGTTCAAAATGTCGATCACTTCCTAATTACAGATTTGTTCCTGTGGGTTTTGTTCATTTCGTTCTGTCAGCCTCCCTGGAGAATGTGTCTCTGCGGGATTACAAACACACAGCTAGCTGGCTAGCTTGGTAGCTACCTTCATTCGTTCAATAATTTCACTGAACTCTCACCCAGCTAAGCAAAGTGGGTGGCATCAACTAACTCACTCACTTTTTGGTTGCCTAGCAACCACTCCTTGAGTAACTTGTGGTAACCTAGCGACAACCTTTTGAGTAACTGGCACAGCAGCAGTTTTGAGGTTTTGCCACTGTACCTCATAAACTGCTTAAAAATAATAATAAAAAAACAACGGTTAGGAGTGAAAACTGAGAATAAAACAATAAAATAAAATATTTTATCACCAGTTTGGTAATATTTCAGATATTTGCAACCAAATAATGAATCAATAATTATCAATATCGACTGACATGAAACGTTCATATCATGATAGGTTTTTCAGCCTTTTCGTCACGCCCTAATAAAACATGTTTAGCGCTACTATTGCCACAAGACTTTTTGAAAGGAAATTTCCTGTCATTTTTAAAGTACCAGTGTTTTATTTCTATTAGAAAGATTAGACTTGTGAATTTCTTCACAAGTCTCCATCCAATCTGATGATGGATGAAGAACTGCAAAGACGAATGAGTGGAAATAGGTGGCATCACATTTAAAAAGACTTGAGGCTGGACCAACAGTGAGAAAAGGCTGTGAACATAACATAAATGTAATTTCTTGTTTCTCTATTTTTAATAAGTTAGCAAAAATCTCAAACATTTTCCCACATTATCATAATAGGGTATCTGTGTTTTGAATTTTGATGACAGAGATTCACTTAGTACAATTTAGAAACAGGCTGTCACATAAATGTGACAGCCTTATTCTGTCACATATTGCAGTAATCACTGCAATAAGTGCACTGATTACGTCTGAATGCACTGTATTGTACTGACAGACCTTGAAGGATGGATGAAGGATGAAATAACATATATACCTGGACATTCTTGATAATATCCCTGAAGTGAAACAAGTGTGGACTTGTCTCAACAAACAGCCAAGGAAAATCCTTATTGGTTTCAGATGAAAAGTAAAAATACAGGAACTACCTTTATTTACTTATTACAAATAACTAAAGTTATGGAGTAATTTGAGTTTATTTTTCAGGTTTTTGCTGATATTTTGTGGCAACAAACCCTTTACAAATATTAAAACTGAGGGTAAACGTTGATGTGTTCTTGAAATCACATTAAACTGTATTTTATTTTGAAAAGAGCAGAAAGTGATCTGACCTGTTCATTCACTATGATGTAGCATATCCTGTTCTTCCATACAGCCTATTGTATTCATACTCCACTGTGAGACAGAATAGTACTTAGCTTTCACTTGCTCTATCACCAGAGCTTATAACAAGGCCCTCCAACATTATTCGACCTTAGTGTTCTTTTGTAAAGGTAGGTCAGTGATTCTTTGGGCAGTATTTCACAGACAGAACCTAAGAGTGATGAGACCGTTGTGCGTGTGAGCGTGTGTGTGTGGCATGTGGTGGTAGGCGAGTGACAGGCAGTGACGGTGGGTACACAGCGTAACCTTTAGAGTGGAGCCACAAGAGCATGACGGCCAGACTCCAAGGTAACAGAGAGACAGACAGGAAGAGGTGTTGTGGGGGTTGTTGTGGGGTGGAAGAGAGAGCTGACAGGTGAGAGAGGAAGAAACTTCAGTGTGTCTGTGTAATCTGCTTTTTGGTCCGATTGCTTTGCTGTGCATCACTAAAGGACTCCAGATATCCTTGGAAGCTGTGAGAACAAAGATAAAGTTAAAGGATTTAGACAACATGCTTATCTGGCTTTTTCTGACAGGGAATTCAGCCTGAATGAGTCAACTTTACAGCATTTTGTTCTCAACTCAAAGGTAAATCAGATCTATGTCAAAGGAAGCAAACATGCAACTAATTATACAGCACAATATTAACGTGAAAGCAACCTGAAAACTTACACTAATAGATAATAAATGGATAACTAAAAAAATAGTCATGTGCAACAACATTGTTTTGAATTGCCTGATTGACAAAAACATCAGATCTTCAGCTGAGTATAATCTACTCTGTGACTGTTCTCTGTAACTCTGTGGAGGACGTTTGGTTCGTTAAATGTTTCTATTTACGTGGGGGATTTCCCAGAAAAAGCTAACATAATTGCTATTTAATTACTGTAAGTTGTGGAAGAATTTATTTGACCAAACATCTTCTGTGTGAAGCAAAACATGGTGTATTTTCCTATTCTTTCATCATGCTCACACGCAGCAGCTCAGGGTCTTCCTGACAGATTTTACTCGTTAGACTCCACTTCTTGTTGATCAAAGCATGGTGAGTAATTTGTAGATATAAAAAAAGACAGGCAGATGTAGCAGTGAATTTTTATGCTTCTAGTGAGCTTTTCTGTCATTACTGCCAAAGATCCCATTCTATCACAAACCACACATCGCTCTTCATACAAAGGACATGTTGATACTGAGGCTGCATATTTGAAAAAACATGTAATGATAATGTTTCATGTTACAGTAACAACATGACTTGCAATAAATAAATACTTAAGCACTAATGTCTTTCTATTTTTCATAAACAACAAAACTAGATCCTATAAAAAGTAGTCAGTCCTTCTACTGAAAAAAATCAAATACGTTTCCTTCTCAAAGAATTGCAACCAGAAGCAAAGATGTTCCTTTATAGAGACATGTCCAAATCTCTACTGATTCACTTCGGAGGCAAAAGAAGTCATCCCCAATATGAAGTATGGTGGCTGTCTTATGATGTGTGAGTGTATTTTTGCAGGGTGAACTGATATACTTGACAAAATGAATGGCATAATGAGGCATGTGGAAATACTGAAACAACATCTGGAGACGTCAGCCAAGAAGTTAAAGCTCTAGCAAAGACGAATCCTACAAAAGGGCAATGACTCTAAGAATACTTCTAGATTAGTTAAAGTTTTGCTTTATGACAAGGAAGTAAACATAAAGTTCTGATATAATTTTTATGAAAAAGGTTTGAGAAGAGCAGAGAAAGTGTGTGCAAGGAAGGTGGCCTTGTCAGGTCACTGTTGAAAAAGAGAATTTGTTCTCAAAAAAACGTACCTGAAAAATAAAAGTTTAATTACAATACAAACCTGGCTCAATTACATCAGTTCTAGCAAGAGAAATAGGCTACAATTACAGGAAACTTTAGTGAGATGATTGTGAAAGGAAATTTAAAACATTTCTTCCAAGTCGTACTGTTTTGGGACAACATCAAATTTGTAAAGAAACATTTAGTTTCTATTGTCTCCATCTTGTAACAAAATTTCAGTGATAGCTGTTACATCTAAATGTAGCTCCGTGACTGAAGTTGATTTTACGGTAAAAAATTCTGAGTTGCATTTGACATTTATGCATTTATGACCAGTGACGGCATAGTTACTTTGAAAAAGTAACTTTAATCAGATTACTGATTACTCCTTGAAAAAGTAACTTAGTTAGATTACTGACTAC